>VMDO01021469.1:0-35351 GCA_007922755.1 Pedetes capensis | reverse complement strand
AATTGGTAGATGACCAACCATTCCAAGAGGTTGCATATGAAGAGGAACCAATGGTGTTGAAGGACGAAGTGGAAGCTGCCTTGAAAGAGCTGGCGAAACACAAAGCTCCAGGAATTGATGGGATACCAATAGAGATGTTTCAACAAACAGATGCAGCACTGGAGGTGTTAACATGTTTATGCCAACAGATTTGGAAAACAGTTACTTGGCCAACTGACTGGAAGAGATCCATATTTGTGCCTATTCCCAAAAAAGGGGATCCGACTGAATGTGCAAACTGTCGGACAATATCATTAATATCACACACCAGCAAAATTCTACTAAAGATCATTCAGAAGCGACTGCAGCAATACATAGACAGGGAATTACCGGAAAATCAAGCGGGATTCAGAAGAGGGCGTGGAACTAGGGACATCATTGCTGATGTCAGGTGGATATTAGCTGAAAGCAGAGAATATCAAAAAGATGTCTATCTATGTTTTTTATAGGACTAGGATATATTATCATGAAATTCCACACTCTGTATTTTTCATGTGGATGGAAATTAGGAGAGAAAGTAATGTTGATCCTGATAAGATGTGGTGTTCCTTACTGAATGTCTACAGATATATGAGTTGAGAAAGATTGGGTGCTGTGGTGAGAGCTAGATTCAGAGCCAAAATTCACACTCATCCTCAGTAGACATTCAGTGGAAAATTGTCTGTTGGTTATAAAGATACTGATGGAAAAAATATATGTTAATAGTTTGAACTAAACTTCTTAAAACATTAATTAATAAGTATCTCTAAATTAACAAACTCTTCATTGAGCATTTAAATATGTCTAAACAAACAAGTGGGCTGGGATTTAGCTCAGTTGGTAGAGCACTGCCCTGCAGTATCTGAGGTCCCGAGTTCAATTCCCAGCACCGCAAAAATGGGAGAAGGGCCTGGCAATCCATTCCCAAGGCAATCCCGAAACAGTCAGCCATTGAAAACCCTATGAGGGTCTCTATGAGTCGGATACCAACTCAACGGCACCTAACAACAACAACAAACAAACAAGTAATTTACACATACATTTAAAGGCAGAGAAAGTTTGGAAAAAGCAAATAAATCAGGGTCACAAAATTGTGATCTGTTAGATCCTTCAAGGTTAGTGAGTGGTCCTGCTTGAGGAGACTCTATGGGGTGCTGAGAATGGCAACTGCAAATGATGTTCCCACAACAGTGAGTTTGATGCAATCTGATGGCAAGTACCAAACATTCTAGTTCATGTTCACCATTCTGTGATAATTTGTTTTGAAAGGAGTGTGTGATGGAAAGTGTGTAGGATTAAGATTCAAAAACTACAATTTCTCATAGTTTTTCTTTGCAGTTTTATAACATATGCTATTGGGCAAGTTGGTCATGATAAAATTTTATGATTTATTTTACTGAAAATTACTTAATAGTTAACTCTACATCTAGTAGATCTAAGTTCTGTGAGTAGATAGGAGGAAAGAGGATACTCACAGGGAAAACTGGAGCTTCATGAGAACACTTGTATGTTAGTTTGATAAGGATGACATAACAAAATACCACATACAAAGCTACTTAAACAATAGAAATTTATTTTCTCACAGTTCCAGAGACTGGAAGACCAAGATCATGGTGCCTTCATGGTTGGTTTTCTCTGAGGCCACTTTCCTTGGTTGCAGATGGCTGCCTTCTCGCTGCCTCTTCTCATGGTCATTCCCATACGCATAAACACCCCTGTGTATCTGTGTGTGTTCAAATTTCTCCTATAAGGACACCAGTCAAATTGGTTTAGAGCCCATCTAACTGCCTTATTTCAAATTAATCACTTATTTAAAGGCTTTGTCACCAAATACAGTCATTTTCTGACCTGCTGGGGCTTAAGGCTTCAAAGTACAACTTTGGGAAGAAGACAACTAAGTCCATAACAACTTGGAAGAAGACACACCAGGGAAATAAAGGCAAAAAAAATGGCAGATGAGAAAACTACAATGCCATACTTTCTGCTCAGTTTTAAGTTGGCTTATCTCTTTCCCTCTTCTCAGCTGTCCTCCTGGGCTGGGGTTTAGCTCAGTTGGTAGAATGCTGCTTTTCACCTTCTGAGGACCCAGGTTCTATCCCCAGCACCACAAAAATGGGAGAAGGATGTGGCAGCCCACTCCTGAAAAACAATCCAGAGACAATCACCCACTGTAAACCCTATGAGGGTCGCATGAGTAGGATCCAACTTGAGGGCACCTAACAATAACAAAGCTGTCTTCCTGCTGTTAGCCAGATCCATCATAACTCTCCAGAATGCCACGGTTGACACAGAAATTCACACTGGGGCACAAAAAGAAACCTTTTACCCCTTTACCCTTCCCCTTCTCTATGATACATTATGGAGAAGTTCGTCTTCTATCTTTTCATCCCTTGCCATCCCACAAACTGGCTTCCAGAACTGTTTATGAAAGAAAGCCATGCATGGAGAGAGAAATTATATAATGCTGAGCACATCCACAGATCCAAAAATTTAATGTGCACCAGAACCCTCTTTCCTATTAGTTCATCCCACAGGACAAATGTCATCCCTTAATTTTCAGCATAAACTATTCAGAAGTTATATTACTTTGAATTCTAATCTAGTGAAGGAGTTGAAAAATATGCTGCTACTGATGCAGTACAGACATTACTTAAATATTACAGCAAAGATATGCGGCACACACTTTAACACCTATGTGTTTATAGCATTTGCTGAACTTCAGGATAGTGAGATACATCCCCTGGAAAAGTTTGCCACCTTCTGTTCTCCTATAATGATCATATCAGGTAAAATGAAATAGTTATAACACTTTCAGTTTACCAGGAGCCTTTTTTTTCCTGGTGAAATTTATGGGAGCATAATTTTCAATTATAGCAATTTACCACTAATATTTAAAATGATTTCACATATAAAATCCATAACACTGAAGAAAAATCTATCCCTGACAAAAACAAAATGTTATGTCTGTTTTTTCAAACTGAATGTTATTGTGGCACTGTAATTAGACTTGTGTGTGGTAGACATGTACAGGTAAACTGTTTGACTTCTAATTAATTTTTTGGCAAATTCTCTTACTCTTACTTTGTTCACATTTATTTTTGAGTGTACCAAGTCTCTTCTGGCTCAGGTTTACACCATTCCTGTCAGACACTGGGGACTTTTCAGTGTATTTACACCGAGATTTACAGCTGCAACAAGCTGAACAATCTGGGAAGAACAGCTGCCGTATTTCACTACCACATAACCTAGTTGTCTTCTAACTTGTAGGCAATGCAAATGACTGAATTAAACCACCAAAATGATTCCTGATCCTCCTGTTCCTCACTTCTATTTCCACAACCATGACCCTAATTTGGGTATTGCTTAACCAGTTCCTGAATTGCAATACTTTCTTAACCTAGTATCTTAGTGTAAAACTTTCCCAGGCCCTACCCTAAATTCTCTTGTATCTAATGCCAATTCAATCCTGGTGTAGCACTGACTGCTGACATCACACTACTTCCCATCTATTGCTTTGTTGTTGTTGTTAGGTGCCCTCAAGTCTGTATCCAACTCATAGCAACCCTCATAGGGTTTTCAATGGCTGTTTGGGGATTGCCTTGGGAGTGGATTGCCAGGCCCTGCTCCCATTTTTGCAGTGCAGGGAATTGAACTCAGGACCTCAGAGACTGCAGTGCAGTGCTGTATCAACTGAGCTAAATCCCAGCCCATCTACTGCTTAGTTTTCTCAAAAACACCCTTAACCAATGTCAAGACAAAATATATGCTATATTCAAGGCCCTGTGAAAACTGAATTATTATTCCAACCCAATTTTCCATTTGCCCACCACAAGCCCTATTTTTAGTCAGAACAATCTCAACACAGATACTTTCATGTATGGTATTTGTAATCAATATCTGTCTTTGTTTTCCTACCAAACTGGAAAATTCTCTTATCCTAATTTCCTATCCTATACTTTACAATTTTTTACCCTATCTTCTAAATAAAGCTTTTGATAATCATTCCAGGAAGCAGTGATCTCACCAAGCTCTGATTTCTAACAGTCACTATTTTCTTTATCAAGTAATGCACTTAAATAAATGCAATACTGTGTTGTATTATATAAGAGCATTCCCTAACAAAACTGTATGTGCCTCAAAGGAAGAATGATGTTTTATTCCTCATTTACTTTCTGGCATATGCTTCACACATTCAGGGAAATGTGATATAGATCTAGACTTGTCATTGTTATTAGGTACCATCAAGTTGGGGCTGACTCACAGTGACCCTCTGTACAACAGAAGGAATCACTCCCTAACACTCTGCCATGCCTGGCTCCATGTCAGTACTTCTCTTCTAATCATAGAGTTTTCAATGGCTGATTGTTTGGGGAGTGGGATACCAGGTCCTTCTCCCATAGATCTAAATCTAGATACAGATAGATATATTATATAGATGCTATATATGGATGGGCTGGGATTTAGCTCAGTTGGTAGAGTGCTGCTCTGCAGTCTCTGAGGTCCTGAGCTCTATTCCCAGCACCACAAAAATGGGAGAAGGACGTGGCAACCCACTTCCAAGGCAATCCCGAAACAATCTGCCATTGAAAACCCTATGAGGGTCGCTAAGAGTTGGATACGACTTGACGGCACCTAACGACAACAATACATGGATACAAAGGAAATAAGTACTTATTTAATTCAATTTAGCACATTAATCAATATATTCATTATATTGATATTAAAACCTTTAGCTGGTATTATGGGGTCAAAATAGATTCCAGAGTTTTTTTTAAATTCCTAATTGACACATGGGCTAGGGTTTAGCTCAGTTGGAAGAGTGCTGCTCTGTGTTCTCTGAGGCCCTGGGTTCTATCCCCAGCACTATAAAAATGGGAGAAGGGTATGGTAACCCACTCCCAAAGCAATCCCAAAACGATCAGCCAGTGAAAACCCTATGAAGGTCACTATGAGTTGGACCCCGCTCTGCGGCACCTAACAACAATTGACATATGAACATATTGTCCTGTGTAATCATGTCATGCCATGTCATGCCCTTTGAGCGATAAGGCTATCACTATATATAAGACTGGCAAAATTGAAATCATCAAATTTTACAACAGTACAAAAGGAGGGGTTGATGCATTAGATCAGAAATCTGCAAATTATTCTGTCACTTAATGTCACTTATGTGACTGAAAAAAGAGACAACGAATACACTCAAACATACAGTTTCTGCTCAAAATTAATTTGTAACTTTCATTCCCATACAACTATTGTATAACTATAAAGACTATCATTTTTGTTTTCTATATTTAGTTGATTTTGCATGTCATTTTCCAGACTTTATAATTGACCTCATAAAAATTGTTGATTTTATAATTTTTAGCATCTCTACATTATAAAATCAAGAGAATTTTTATGTAGTTTTAGTTTGATTTTTTCGAAAATTGATTGGAATTCTAAGTGCCTTAAATTTTTTCTTAATATTTTATATTTATTGTTACACAAATAAATGTTATATCAACTTTTAAAAAAATTCTTAGTTCATATAAAAACATAGTTCATATAAAAACATTTAGCTCAGTGGGTAGAGTGCTGCGCTGCAGTCTCTGAGGCCCCGAGTTCAATTCCCAGCACCACAAAAAATGGGAGAAGGGCCTGGCAATCCACTCCCAAGGCAATCCCGAAGCACTCAGCCATTGAAAACCCTATGAGGGTCGCTATGAGTAGGATACCGACTTGACGGCACCTAACAACAACAATATATATATATGGTGGTGGTACTTGAGGATTAAACCCAGTACCTCACACATACTTTGCAAGTGTTCTACCACTGGGCTGCGCCTCTAGCCAATTTTTTAACTTTCATTTTTTATTTTGAGTTAGAATCTCTCTTAAATTACATAGGCTATGTCTGGCCTCAAACTCATCATGTTCCTGCCTTGTCTTCCCAAGTCACTGGGACTGTAAGCATGTGCCATCACACTTGTTAGAAAGAAAAGAAAATATTTTGAGTAATAAAAGGGTTTTTGATTGGAGGTCTTAGGTTACCAAACAATACTGATAATATCAACTAATTTAACATTACCAGTTAAGGATTAATATAAATCAATGAGGCCTATTCCTGAATAGGTATGATCACTTATTAGCTCTGTGACTTTCAGCAAGTTGTTTAACCTCTTTGTGATTCAATTCCCTTACCTGTAAAATAAAAATGATAATGGTACTCTACTTAATGGTTTATTGTGAACATTAAATAAATAAAAACATGTAGAGCAATACCTAGCACACAAAAATCAATCAGAGTTTATAACCACAACCTGTTCCTCCTCTGCTTTCTTTTCTCCTCTTCCTCCATCTCCGTCTTCTTCACTTTCTTATAATATTTCCTCCTTCTTTTCCTCTTTCTCCTTCTCTTCTCCTTCTCCTTCCACTTCTTCCTCTTCAGCTATGGCTTTAACTCCTTGTCTTTCGTGTACTCATGTACTCATGCTTTCATTTGGTCAGTCAACAAATATTTGTCTTCTTATATAGCCTAATCACTTCATTCCTGCTGTGGTCATTTTCAAACATGGCACATCATAGTCCTTCCATGGCTGTCACAGAGGAAGTTCAGTGCTGAGAGAGCATCGCTCCACACTACCTTGGCCCTACATCAACCAGAGCAGTAAAGCTTTCATTTGTATTACAGATAAACAACAGCTAAACAAGTCTGGAAACCAGTGTTTTAATACACAAATTCAGTCAGAAATAGTATTGTTTTCACAAACAATATAGCTCAAGTTTTTGTTTCTCTGTCACTCATTCTGTTATAAATGGTCTTCCCCAAACCTCAATGCCAGCAGCTGTACAACCCTGGCATGCGATCCCATTCGATCTTGGAAGCTAAACAGGGTGAGGCCTTGTTAATCCTTAGATGGGAAATTGCCTGAGAATGCCAGGTGCTGTAGGTTTAGAAGGACATTGCAGCCCACTCACCAAAAAAGAAAAATCACCCATTGGAAGCCCTACGAATAGCAAAGAACCACTGACATGGTGGTGGGCATGGCACAGTTTCAGGGCGTGTTTTGTTCTTTTGCACATAGGGTTACTATGAGTTGGACCCAACTCAATGGCACCTAACAACAACAAACCTTAAAGCGAAGGCTTAATTAGCATTATACACTATAGACAAACTCTTCTGAACAGTTTCTTCACTTTTTTTCTACCATAGAAAAAACAAGTTTCATAGTTTGTTCTATAATACTCATGAAATAGACACATTGAAGGAATATACAAAAACTAATCAGCTTCCAGACTTAGACAGACTAAAGAGAAGGACCCTGTAGCCCCTCTTGAAACAATGAACCATTGAAAATCCTATGAGTAGCAGGGAAGTACTGTCAAATATAGTGCCAGAAAATGAGCCCTCCAGGCTGGAACGCATTCAAGAAATGACTGCAGAATAGTTGCCTCCTCAAAGTAGAGCTGACCTTAAGGACAGGAATGGAGTCAAGCCCCTGGGGCTTCCTTTTGCTGATGTGGCATGACTCAAAATGAGAAGAAATATAGTGTCTGCAACAATGGGCTCAAATATAAAATGATTATGTGCACGGCACAGTGTTGGATAGTGCTTCATCCTGTTGTACATAGGGTTGCTATGAGTCAGACCTTACTCTAAAGCACCTAATAGCAAACAAATCACTAGAAAACAGGAGTCAATAAGATCAAGTCATTTTCTGGCCCAATTTTTAAACCCATGTTTATTTAATATTTTCTATATGCCAGGGATTGTTCTCAAAACCAGTCCAGTACAAGATGATAGATGGCAGATAGCCTCTGTATGAAATGGTAAAACAAAGGAGTCAGAATACAGTATAATGGACTCTATTCCGAAGAACGACATACTCAAAAAGCACAGAAATGACAAAGGAGGATATAGGATGGTCTCAAAATGCAGAATGGAGCTAAGCAGAGAGAGGGAGTGAGCTGAACACATCTCCAGAAAATGGAGCCCTCATTCCAAAAGGTAAGCCAGATATCCCTAGTGGGTGGATTGGTGATCCCACAGGACAAGTGCATAGTCTTTGAAGCCCTTGGATCCCTTCAGGGGATTGGGTGAGACAGTGGCTCTTCCTGACTGGGGAGGTAGCATTAGAGAAGAGATTCATTTTGCCATGATGCATATCTCAGAGGGCTCTCACCAGGCACTATCTTGAGAAGAAAACTATTGTGTGAGATTGAGCTACTTTGGGGGCCAGAACACAAAGAGGAATGACCAATCAGGCAGCCTGGGGATATCCTGCTACAACACCATGGTGTGGCACAGCTGTAAGAGGCATCTACAGACAAGAGGAAGGTGAGATGCTGGCACAGTGAGTCTGGGCAGCACGAAGCTCAGGTAAGGTGGAGGACACCCCCACTAGCCAGGGAGGGATGACTACATTTCCTGAGAGGAACGTTGGAGAGTGGCAACTCTGAGCCCAGGTGAGATAAAGTCAAGGGGGAGAGGTCAATCTCAGTGAAAACAGCACAACTTCATGAGTATATTGGAAAAATAGGGGAATATAACCCAAAAAAGCATCAGAGTTTTACTACATATTAGCCATAAAGTTCTGTAAACTTTGTGTGTTGATGAAAGTGTTGCTAGAAGTAATATAAAGGACACATAATGGAAAAAGCCAATGCTGTATTACTCTGTACCCCGTCATCATTTACTAGTAGAAGAAAAAAAAAGAAAAGAAAAATAAAAAGTCTCCATCTTCAGCTGACCCTCACCTCTACCTAACAGAATCCAATATTAGAGGACACTGAAAGAAGCTGCCCCACTACTCTATCTTTTTTTTTTTTTCAAGTGCTCTATTTCCAGGCAGTACTATCAGCCCTTTTACATATCCTTTTGGAGATAGTGTCTTGTCGAGTTGTGCAGACTACCTCTGGCCTGAGGTTCAAGATCCTCCTGCCTCAACCTGCTGAGACATGGGAATTGCAGTTGTACACCATCATAGTGCCATAGTGTCTGGCTCTTCATTTTCTTTTTCACCTATTTTCACCATTAATGTCATTTCCTTCATTTATCTTTTCTGTATTTTTTTTTTTTTTTTTTT
Organism: Pedetes capensis; assembly: GCA_007922755.1. Taxonomy (NCBI): domain Eukaryota; kingdom Metazoa; phylum Chordata; class Mammalia; order Rodentia; family Pedetidae; genus Pedetes; species Pedetes capensis. Next base: position 26,265 of record VMDO01021469.1, on the reverse strand, counting down.
TTTTTGCAGTACTGGGGGTTGAGCCCAGGTCCTGTCACATACTTTGCAAGTGCTTCTAACACTGGCTGGGACCCTTTGTTATTATTAATTTTTTTTTATTTTGAAACAAGGTCTTGCTAAATTATGCAGCCCACCTTTGGCCTTGAATTCATAATCCTTCTCCCTCCACCTTGCTAGGATTACAGGTATGTGCCACCATGCCAGCTCCTTTCTCATTATTTATTTTCTTTTTCATCTTTTGCTACATATATATCTTTTTCTATTTATTATACTTCTAGTATCATTTTGCATCACTTTTTAAAAAATCTATTAACATATTTTACTTCTTATTACTCATGTTTACTTAATTTTACTTATACATTTTTTTCTTTATTGTGCAATTTTGTTGTTGTTGTTGTTCTTTGTGCCTTCTCTTCTTAATATGCACTTCCCTTCTGGATCTTCTTTTTTGTTTCTTTTACTTAAACATGGCTTCTTCCTTCTTTCTCCACATTCTCTGACCTTGCTTTTTACTTCAAGAAATTGCTATTTTTACATTCATGCTAAATACTTTCTAGCTTTATAGCTTACACTATATTATTTTCACCATTTTCAAGTTGATAAGCAGTGGTGGTGTACTAATTGGCTTTAACTGATTCTAAGTGTATTTCCATATCTCATTTTATCAGGTATTGTATATTTTATGGTGGTTTGTCTTCTTCTCTGGGAGTGGTACTAGCAATTGAGCTCTCATGAGAAAGCTGCTCACACACACAAAAAAATCTCCAAATAAAATGGTAAAATATATCCATCTCAAGAGGTGCACAAATCAGAAACACAACATGAATACATCTCCTCCAAACACAATAATTCTTCAAATACTGAGTACAAATATACAGATTTGGTTGAAATGTCAGAAAAGGGATTCAAAACTCTACTTGTAAAAATGATCAATGACTTCAAAGGGGACACAAAAAGCAGAGGAATAGCATATGGAAATCAATATGGGACCTAGATCAGAAAGTCACTCTGCAGAAGGCAAAGTCAGTAAAATGGATGAGAAATTCAGCAAGGAAATTAAGATTTTGAATAACATCAGACCTCTCAAGACAAGAGCTAAAATTCTGGAAAGCATGGAATGATATATTTCAAGCCCAGAAAGTAAATAGCTGCCAATCAAGATTATTACATTCAGCAAAAGTTATTTAAAAATCTGTGGAGAAATAAAGTCTTTCCAAGGCAAGCACATAGTAGAGCAATGCATGACCACTGAGCCAAAATTCCAGAAGACACTTAAGGGAATGTTACACATTGGAGGAAGAAAGTCTCAATCATAAGAATGCAAGAAAGAATAAACTTCATGATAGGAACAGATGAACTAATGAGAACTAGGGAAGAATCAGTCATGTCAAACTAAAAGAAATATCAAACCCTGATTATGAATAAGGGAGAAAGAAAAGAATAAATAGTATTCTAACCAACCAGGAAGACACAAAACACAATTGCAAGAACTGGCAAATCCCTCTCAATAATAATCGTACATAGATTGTTGTTATTAGGTTCCATTGAGTTAAGTCCAACTAATAGTGATCTTCATAGGGTTTTTAATGGTTGTTTTGGTATTGCTTCAGGAGTGGATTGCCATGTCCTCCTCATGTTTTTGTGGTGCTGGGGATCAAACCTAGGTCCTCAGAGAGTGTGGAGGAGCACTCGACCAACTGAGCTAAACCATACCCCCAATCTTAGATGTAAACACTCTTAAATATCCAATTAAAATACATAGACCAGAAGATTGGGTTAACAATATCCAACAATTTCCTGTCAGCCAGAAAAATATCTTCATGGTAAGGACATTCACACATTGAAGCTTAAAGAATGAAAATTGATATACCAAGCAAGAAGAATAGCCATGCTTATATCAGACAAAGGAAACTTCAAGGTAAAATTAGTGAGAAGAGATAAACAAGGTCACTACATGTTAATAAAAGGAACAATCCACCAAGACATAACAGTTGTAAATATATGTGCACTGAACATTGGTACATCCAACTTCATTAATCAAACATTGTTGTATATAAAGGGATGAATAGGTCCAGATATAATAACAGTGGGTGAATTTACTACCACATTCTCATCAGTAGATGCATCATCCAGATAAAAAAATCAACAAAACAACTTCAGAATTAAATAGCACAATAGATCTAATGTACTTAAAGGACATCTACAAAATAGTCTACCAAAAAGCTACAGGATAAACATTCTTTTCAGCAGCTCATTGAACTCTCTCTAAAATCGATCACATTTTAGGCCATAAATCATGTCTTAAAAAATATAGAGAAATTAAAATAATTTTGTCTATCATATCAAATTACAATGGAATAAAATGAGAAGTAAATAGCAAGAGAAATTACATAAATTATTCCAATACAGGGAGACTGAACAATACACTATTAAGTGATCAATGAGTCCTTGATGAATCAGACAGGAAATTAAGAAATTCCTGAAATCAAGTGGAAATGAAAACACAATTTACTAGCATTTTGAAGATGCAACAAAAGTGTTTCTTAGAGGGAAGTTTATAGCTATGCCTACATTAAAAAATCAGAGAGGATTCAAATAAATAACTTAATGATGCACCCAAGGTCTTAGAAAACAAGAACAAGCAAAACTCAAAATCATCAGGCAGAAAGAAATAAAATCAGAGCAAAAAAAATGAAATGGGGACAAAAAGAACAATACAAAGAATTGATAAAACACAAAGCTGGTTCTTTGAAAACACAAACATAATTGAGAAACTCCTTGCCAAACTAACCAAAGAAAAAAAGAGATGACTCAAATTAATAAAATTAGAGATGAAAAGGGGGGCATTACAAGAGATAACCATGAAATCTAGAAAATCATTAGGGAATACATTGAAAACTTGCATTCCAAAAACACTGGAAAACTTAGATGAGATGGATAAATTCCTAGACACATATGATCTAGGAAAATTAAATCAAGAGGATATAAAGAACTTAGGCATTCCTATAATGAGCAATAAAATTAAAGCAGTAATAAAGTCTTCCAACAAAGACAGGCTCTTAACCAGTAGGACTCATTGCTGAATTCTACAAGACATTTAAAGAATTAACAGCAATATTCCTCAAACTATTCCATAAAATAGAAATGGAAGGAAAACTACCATACTCATGATATGAAACCAGTATCATCCTGATACCAAGATCAGATAAAGATACAACAACAAAAAAAAGAAATTACAGACTAATTTACCTAATGAATATAGATGCAGAAGCTCTTAATAAAATACTTTCAAGCCAACTTCAACAGCACATTAAAAAGATCATACACTATGATCAAATTGGTTCCAGGGATGTAAGGGTGGTTCAACATACACAAAACAATAAATACAACAGAGCACATAAATAGACTCAAGAGAAAGAAATCACATTACCATCACAATAAATGCAAAAAAAGTCTTTGACAAAATTCAAAATCCTTTCATGATGAAAACTCCTGAAGAAATAAGAAATAGAAGGAACACACATCAAAACTAACAGAGATAATCTACCGCTAACATACTAAATGGGGAAAACTGAAAGCAATTCCTCTAAAATCAGGAATGCGACAAAGGTGTCCATTCTTTCCAGTCCAATTCAATATAGTAATTAAACTCTTAGCCACAGTAATAAGAGAAGAGAAAAAATAAAAGGGATACAAGTAGGAAAGGAAGAAGTTGCTGGGCATGGCAGTATATACCTGTAATGCCAGCAACTTGGGATGTAGAGGCAGGAACATCATCAGTTCATGGCCAGGGGCAGACTGCATAAACTTGTGAGATCCTGAGTCACAATAAAAAATTAAAAATGGGCTGTGGGTGAAGCTTAGGGGTGAAAACTTGCAAAGTATGTGTGAGTCATTGAGTTCAACTCTTCCAAAATAAAAAAAAATCACATTTTCCCTTTTTGAAGATATAAACCTATACTTAAAAGACCATCAAGACTCCAGCAGAAAACTCTAAGAGCCGATAAACACTTTCAGCAAAGATGCAGGACACAAAATCAACATACAAAAATTAATAGCTCTTCTATATACCAATAACAACCAGGCTGAGAAATAAATTAGGAAAACAATCTTATTGACAATAGCTTCAAAAACAATAAAATATCTACCAATAAACCTAACCATGGAGATGAAAGACCTCTACCATGAAATTTATTTATTTATTTATTTATTTATTTATTTTTTTTTTTTGGTACTGGGGATTGAACCCAGGGCCTCATGCCTGCATGCTTTGCAAGTGCCGGATCACTGAGCTGCACCCCCAGTCCTTTTTTTTTTTTTTTTTTTTTACTTTTTGAGACAGCGTCTCTCTAAGTTATGCAGACTGCCTCTGGTCTCGAACTTGTGATCCTCCTGCCTCTTCCTCCCAAGTAGCTGGGATTACAGGCATGCACCACTGCACCTGGCTTACCATGAAAATTTTAAAACCCTGAAGAAAGAAATGGAAGAAGACACAAAGCCTGAAAAGACCTCCCATGGTCTTGGATCTGAAGAATTAATAGCTATAGTGAAAATAGCTATGTTACCTAAAGAAATCTACAGATTTAATATGATCCTCATTAAAATCCTAATGATATTCTGCATAGAAAGAGGAAAAATCCCAAAATTCATGTGGAAGCTCAAAAAAAAAATCCAAAATACCTAAAGCAATTCTCAAGATTAAGGACAATGCAGGGACCATCACAATACTTGATTATACTACAATTATACTACAGAGCCACAGTAAGAAAATCAGCATGGTAATGGCACAAAAACAGACATATAGTCCAATGGAATAGAATAGAGAATCCAAAAATAAACTCATTATCTATAGCCATCTCATGTTCAACAAAGGTGTCAAAAATAGAAGATAGAGTAAGACAGCTTCTTTAATAAAAAGATCTGGGAGAACTGGATATCCCCAAGTAAAAGACTGAAACTGGAGCCCTCTCTCTCTCACCCAGTACAAAAATCAGTTCAGGATCTTAATGTAAGACCTGAAACTCTGAAACTGCTAGAGAAAAACAGAGAAAACATTTCAAGACATGGACATAGGCAAAGACTTTCTGAAAAAGGCCTCAATAGTGCAGGAAACTATAGCAAGAATTGACAAATGGGATTGTATGAAATTAAAAAGATTTCACACAGTAAGGACACAATAATCAGAGTGAAAAGATGGTCTACCGAATGAAAAAAAATATGTTAGCTATACATAGGACAGGTGATTAATATCTAGAATATATAAAGAGCTCAGAAAATTAAGCACCAGAAAAGCAAAGTATCCAATCAAAAAACAGGCAAATGAATTAAACAGACATTTATCAAAATAAAGGAAGTACAAATGACCGACAATCATATGGAAAAAATGTTCAACATCCAACATCCTTAGCCTTCAGGGAAATACAAATCAAAACTACTTTGAGAGACCATCTCATCCCAGTCGGAATGGCCAACTTCAACAAAAATAAACAACAAATTCTGGCAAGAATGTAGGGATAAAGGAACCCTAGTATATTGCTGGTGGGAATGCAAGTTGGTACATTCACTATGGAAGTAATTTTGGAGTCTCCTCAAAACACTAAAAATAGAACTACCATATGACCCAGCTATACCACACCTAGGTATATATCCAAAAGAACATAAGTCAGTATATCACAGAAAAATCTGCTTATCCATATTTATCATAACATTTTTTATAATAACCAAGCTTTGGAATCAACCTAGGTATCCATCAGGAGATAAGTAGATAAGGAATTGTTGTATATATGCTCCATGAGTTTCATTCAGCCATTAAGAAGGACAAAATTATGACATTTGATGGAAAATGGATGGAACTAGAGACCATTATATTAAGTGAAATAAGCCAGATCCAGAAGGGCAAACATTGGATATTTTTTCTCTTGTATGTGTATGCTAGATTTCAACATATTCAATATAAAATATATAGGTCACGTAAGTAGAAGGGGGCCTATATGGGGGAGAAAAAGGACTAATGAAAAGGAAGAGAGGAATAAGAAAGAATAACTTGGAAAAGGAAGAGAAATACTGCATTCTTCCATTAAAGCAAAGCCTGGATTTTTATGTGTGTATATATGTATGGGTTGCAATTAAACATCAACAAAACAAAGACCCTTATAACTGGGTCAGTATGCAACTTCACAATAAATGAAGAAAAGATTGAGGTTGTCCAAGATTTTTATTTCCCTGGATCTATAAACAACACCCATGGAAGCAGCAGTCAAGAAATCAAAAGATGCATTGCTCTGGGAAAAGCTGTGGCAAAAGATCTCTTTGAGTATTGAAAAGTAAAGATGTCACATTGAAGACAAAGGTGCGCCTGACTCATGCCATGGTATTTTCAGTCACATCAAATGGTTGTAAAAACTGGACATTGAACAAGGGAGACAGGAAAAGGATTGATAATTTTGAATTATGATGCTGGAGATGAATATTGAATATATCAGGGACTGCCAAAAGAACCAATAGATCTGTCCTAGAAGTTCAACCAGAATGCTCCTTGGAAGCAAGGATGGCTAGACTGCATCTTACATATTTCAGACATGTAGTCAGGAGAGACCAATCCCTGGAGAAAGACATCATGTTTTGGAGAGTTGCAGGTCAACAACAAAAAGGAAAACCCTCCACCAGAAGGACTGACACATTGTCTGCAACAATGGGCTTAAACATAAATAAGATCATGTGCCTGGTACAGAATCAGGAAGTGTTTCAATCTACTGTACATAGGGTCACTATGAATTGGGCTTGACTTGACACCACCTAACAACAACAACATCTGTGTACGATATATATATATATATATATATATTATATATATATATGTACACACACATACATACATACATACACACATACATATATATGCACACAAACAAACAAGATATGCAAGTAAAAGTGGGGCCATTGGTTAGGATGAGGGAAATTAAGAGGAGGGGTGTCATGACAGGGCAATGGGGGATGTGCATATGAACAATTTGCAGGATACACATGTATGTAAATGCCACAATGAAACTTTTCAATTGTACACTAAGAATTACTGAAACAAAGTCTGAGTCACAACTATTAGAAGAAATGTTATTCCAACCATATTTCTGATCCTCCTTTAACTTACATATTCATTGAATGGATATCATATCAATATCATTTGGAATTTAAACATAAAGCAAATATTTTGATTTAGGAAAACTCACAAGATGATAGTCTTAATGTAAATTTTTACATACTTCTAAGGCATATAGTTTGTCACTCACTAAAAACTCTTAATTCTAGTCCAAGTTAGTTTAGAGGTCAGTTTGTACACCAACTCTGTTGCTTTGTTTTTTTTATAGCCAAAGTACAGAAAATCCAGCTTTAAATAGGCATGCAATTACCACAGTAAATATGCATATTCAAACTGCACCTTCCTCTCACCCTGAATGTGGGCACCCACTGTGATATACACAAACAAAAGGCAATGTCTAATAAATAAATCAGGTATTTTTCAATATGTAATATGATGTACTATTAATGGTGCAAATATAGTTTTAAATTCCCCTGTTGTTTCACTTTTTGAATGCTCTCTTTTCTATAATAGATCATATCACAAATGTTTTAGGGATCCATTTAATTAATTCTCTACCTGTAGACAGTAAGTTTGATGCTAAAGCTATCCACAAATGTAGTTATCTTTCCTTTTAATTAAATTTTACATCATTTTTAGCTCATACCTATTTAATAACAAAAATTACACCCATTTTTATTTATATTTGATCAAGGAATAAAAATAAATATGAATTTTTATCAACTTAAATAAGATTGAGTAGGCAATTAGCCAAGTCTCCCATCATTATGTGAGACTTCAACATGAATAGGCACTTACTGAAATAAGAAATTATTTTCCTGGGAACATTGAAATTTGCAGTTGAACTTTGCTGACGACATTACCCTCATGCTCCCCATATTTTGTTATTCTGCTATTCATTCTTCCATCTGTGTGCATTAATTGAAGCTTGTGATTTCAGAGTACTAAATGACAATTGGAGACACAACAGGTAGTAGCCAAGATACCATTATTTTATGTTATCCAAATAGCAAGAGATCTTGTGTGTGTGTCTTTTGGAAGGGGAATTATTTGTGATTCTTTTGCAGTCTGGCTCCTTGTTTTTTCATTGTCTTTGATTCCCAGGAACTTAGAGAAAAAGAGAAGGCAAATGGGAAAAAAAAAAAAAAGAGGAAAGATGTTCTTGTAAGAAAGCATCAGCAAGTGATGTGATAAAGACCTAGAGAGAATGATAATGCTTTGTTGATTTATAGTAATGAATTAATGATTTTCTTTCTGATAGTTAAAAAAGAAAAAAAATCATAATGTTTCAACTACCCAAACCAATGAACCAATAACCATAACCTACTCTTTTTCTCTACCCAGGTAAAGAATTAAGCTTACAGGTAGGAGAAACATAGATCTAGCATCCATGTTCATCACTGGGTACTTGAAAATACTGGAAGCTCTGGAACCTGAATTATAACCAGGGTTTTTGCTGCAGTTTCTCTATTAGTTTTAGAACTGCACCATCCTTGGGCTTCTATGATACTGCACACTTCAATTTGCCTTCTTCGATGCAAACTCTGTATCCTTGTCTTCTCGGCTGTTTTTCTTTCCCTTCCCAATGCTCCAGCATTGCTGTCTTAAATCTCACTTCAAAACTTTGTGATATTCTTGCTACCACTGCCCTTTAGTATAGATTAAAGTCAGGGATTGTGATTCCACCTGAACTAGTTTTGCAGCTTAAGAGTGTTTTAGCTATATGTGGTCTTTTGTGATTCCACATGAATTTTTGGATTGTTTATTCTATTTCTGTAAAGTCTGTCATTGCAATTTTAATGGGCATTTCAATAAATATATAGATTGCTTTTAGTAGGATAGCCATTTTTACTATATTGATTCTCTTGATCCAGGAGCAGGGAAGGTCCTTCTGTTTTTTAGTATTCTGTGCAATTTCTTTCTTTAATGTTTTGAAATTTTCCTTGTAGAGGTCTGCAGGGTCTTTGGTTAGATTGATTCCAATGTACTTATTTTTCTGGTAGCAAAAACAGCTTGGTACTGGCACAAAAATAGGCCTGAAGACCAATGGAACAGAATAAAAGATACAGAAATATCTCAACACACCTATAACCACTGGATATTTGACAAAGGAGCAAAACAAATAAATTGGAAAAAGGATGGCCTTTTTAATAAATGGTGCTGGGAAACATGGATATCCACTTGCAGAAAAATGAAAATCACCCTGCATCCCTCAATATGCATAATGGATAAAAGACCTCAACATAAAACCAGAAACCAGGTTGCAGAGAAAAGGTAACCCTCTTATACTGCTGGTGGAGCTGTAAATTAGTCCAACCATTTTGGAAATCAATATGGAGGGATCTTAAAAAACTAAAAATAGATCTACTGTATGACTCAGAGATAACACTATTGGAAGATGAGCCATCATACCACAGAGACACCTGCATCTCCATGTTCAATGCAACACTTTTCACAATAGCAAGGATATGGAATCAAGCAAAGTGCCCATCAATAGAAGAATGGATAAAAAATCTATGGTACATATACACAGTGGAATACTACTCAGCAATCAAAGAAAATGAAATAATGTCACTTGCAGCAAAATGGATGGAATCGGAGAAAACTATTTTAAGTGAATGAACACAGGCCAAAAAAGAGAGATACCACATGTTCTCACTCATATGTGGGAGCTGAATCAAAATTAATAGAAGGAAAAAATCCTATACAGAAATCAGAACATAATAAAAAGCTAAAGTCAACTTAGCAGAGAAGGGACAATTTAGGGAGTGGAAAGAACGAGGGAGGGATCTAGTAAAAGGAAGAAATGATGGGAAAAGAAAGAAGGGAGAGGAGGAAAAAGGAGGAGCGAGGAATGAAAGAGAGGGTGACCTCAAAGAAAACAGCCCAACTTTAATAGTTTGGGAAATAATTACAATAATACCAAAGAATGGTATTAATACAAATGGGCTAGGAAATTCATATGATATTACTGATAGTGTAAAAAATAGATCACTACAGAATATAAGTTTCAACCTTAAATATAATTTGGATCCAAGGATATATAGAAAAATATTCCCACAAAAAGACATGTAAGTGGAAGAGAGACCTTTGGTGGGAAGGTGGGGTGTAGAGAGGAAGTGCACAAGAGGGTAAGGGGGAACTTATCTGTGCAATGTACAATGAAAGACATATATGGAAATGTGACAATGAAATGCATGTCAAAATCAATCACATTAAGTGGTACATTAAAAATTTTCCAATAAAAAAAAGTTCTGTGATATTCTTGGTCATCCTCCTATGTCCCATAGAATCAGACCTCAAGTTCTATCAATTTAAAACTTTCTTTTCTTTCTGGTCCCATTAATACACCTTTGTAGCATTATAAAGCCCATGACATCCTGCTTATATACTGACAGTCAAATGAAGAGCCATATATTAAACACATCCTATAATAATCAGCATGCATGCAGCTGTAGCCCTGAGGCATCCGATCCTATCAGATCTTAGACGTTAAGCCGGGTTGAACCTGGTTAGTACTTGGATGGGAGACCACCTGGGAACACGAGGTGCTATAGGTTTGGGAGATGGACCTGGCAACCCACTCCCCAAAATCAATCCGCCATTGAAAACCCTATGAACAACAGAGAAGTAATTTCACCTGTTGTATGTAGGGTTGCCATGAGTCCGATACCGACTCCACACACCTAACAACAACAGCATAGTAATAATCAGCACATGATAGAAGTTTATTACTCTTTTTCCCACTCTTTCTCTCCTCTTAACTGATTTCTATTAATGTCAACTTACTCCTCAGCAAAAGTTCTCACACTTTAATATAGTTGTATATATCATCTCTACTTTCAAAGTTTCACCCCCATTTCTGATAATATCAGACATCTGAAGAAACAATACTCTTAATTTTACCAGATCTACTTGTTGTTGTTGTTGTTGTTGTTATTGTTGTTGTTGTTGTTGTTAGGTGCCATCGAGTTGGTATCCGACTCATAGCAACCCTCATAGGGTTTTCAATGGCTGATTGTTTCAGGATTGCCTTGGGAGTGGATTGCCAGGCCCTATTCCAGATCTACTTAGTATTCCTCAAATGCTCATTCACATTTCCATCTCTATTTCTATTTTCATCCTAACTTTATTCTCTATTCCTGATATATTATGTAGATAGATAGATATATGATAGATAGATAGATAGATAGATAGATAGATAGATAGATAGATATACTTTTTCTTTAAAGTATATCTTAAATTCCCTATAATTCAAATACCTAAAGTATTTGGTATAAATGCTTTGGCATTTTTCTCTGAATTTTCAGCATGAAGTTAGGCACAATCATTAGTATCTGAAAGGCTGTATGAAATTCCATTTATTTCTGGGTGCCATGGCACTCACCTATAATCCCAGCATTCAGGAGGGTGAGGCAGAAGACCTAGGTTCAAGTTCAAGGTGCAAGTTCAAGACCTATGCTACATAGTGTGACCCTCTCCAGGGGAAAAAAATCCCAAATCCAAAATGGATTATGGAAGAGATCATCAACACAATCCAGTGCTGGTTAGAATGGTTTTTCTCTGGCCAGTAATATAGTTTAATCAATGACATTTACCCTATTGAAAGGTGGTATGTGGAAATATTCTGTAACATGAGCATCACTCAATATGTTTTACAATATCACCTTTTAGCATATAAGTCTTCTGTACTCTAGCCAACTGACAAGTAGCTGAGGCTTAAACATCTTTGCTTCCTCCTTTACTAATCTATAACATTTCAGCCAATATTTGTTGATAATAACAAAAAGAATATTAAAATCTTGTTCCACTTACACCACAGGATTATTTTTGTGAAAATGCAATATCTTTAAAGCACCACGAGCTTCTAAGAGACATACAATTTATTTATACTGGAGGAAAATAAGTTCTGTTTAAAAAATCTCTTTTGCAATTTTGAATTCTGAAGAAAAAATAATAATATAAAACTGTCATTTCTCAAAGACAAATATTTGTCTTTAAGCCTCTCAAATATGGATATCCTGATTCTGCAGCAACTATTTGTATAATTATCTGGGAAAGATAAAATCTTATTCATTACCTAAAAACAGAGAAATATCAGAACCAGGCCAGTTTTACAAATGGAGTTTGAAATATATATGGATAACTACACAGAGCATAAAGGAAGATATCTACTTCTAGTTCAAATCAAATAGTGAATTGTCAATGAAGCAGCCGTAGCACTTTCAAGGAGCAAGAGAGATTTACAAAATTTGTACACAAATTCAGAAAATGATATGCTACTAGAACCTAAGAGAGTGTTATACACAATTTCATACCGTAAGAATCTGGGTTCTTATAAACTCAAAAGGCCTTCATGATGAAGAAAATACTAAATTCAAGATTTATTTGAGTAATGAATTTAGATAAGAAAAATATTTTTCAAAGAACTGAAGAAATCAAGATATAAAGTATCATCAAAATATTAACATACAAGTGATGGGAATACACATGAGTTTTATTCATCCATATAGAAGGGTGAAATTGTGGCATTTGCTGGAAAATGGATGGAACTAGAGATCATCATTTTAAGTGAAATAATTCAGACCCAGAAAGACAAATATCATACGTTTTCTTTCATATGTGGCTGCTGGATTTCAATATATATTAAATATTTTAGTATATAGGTCATGAAAGTAGAAGAGAATGATATGAGAGAAAAGGGACTAAAGAGAGGGAGATGGCAATAAAGAAGGGTAATGAAACAGAGAAATATCACATTTTGCTCTCAAAGGCAAAAATATGGATTTATATGTATAATATGTAAATATACATCATACACACACACACACACACACACACACACACACACACACACACAAGACAAAGCAGGAAGAGGACCATTGGTAGGGAAGAAGAGGATCCAAGGGGTGAGAGGGTTATGAGCTCCCCATAGGGGAGGTAAAAAAGAGCATTGTACAATGATAAGCACACATGGAAAGGCATAATGAAACTCATTAAGTCGTACACTAAAAAAAGTAGTAATAATTTTTACAAGAAAGGAAAAGTAAATATATAGGTAAACAAATAAATAGATGGACTATATGTAATCAGAGATCCACATTTTCAATAGTATCATAGTATAGACTGTAAGATCTTAGTCCACACTGACAGTCTAGGACTTTAGTCACCTTATACTTTGTCACTTTCTCTCAGAAACTCAATGTTATTATAAAACGATAGGAAGAAAGGAATAGATATTTATCCTATGTTATGCTGTCATGAAGAAAAATCAAACAACTTTTAAAATATTATTTGATTCCTTTGAGACACCTGCAGGTCTAAATGCAAGATGTTCTGTTACACAGCATTGTGAATGTGTTATTACATTTTCCCCCAAACTACTAATTGCTCAAAAACAGCTGAGCAAAGCAGTTAGTAGGAAGAAGCAGAATTTTCTGCTTTATTGATATGTTTCTCATCTGAACTGAGCCAGGCTGGTTAATTCTTTTTGTTAGTGGAACATTGTAACAAATATTCTTTAACTAAATCAGGAGCCCATCACATCTCAATTTGAATTTGGGATCTTGGGTATTTTGAACACTGAGTTTCTGCATTACACAGAATAAAAATAGCTAAGTAATTGCATATCCCCACATATCTATCAGTTTGCCATACTGGGGGTGGGGAGGCTTTTGTGTTGCTATGAGGCTGAAAGTTATGGCCTGGTATCACAGATACCAGCAGAGTCACACGTGGTGGATAGGTTTCAGCTGAACTTCCAGACTGAAACAGACTATGGAGGAGGACCTGGCAAGCTACTCCCAAAACAATTAGCCATTGAAAATCCTATGAATAGCAGAGAAACACTGTCAGAAATAGTGAAGAATAGCAGTGAAACACTGTCAGACATAGTGAAGAAGAACATGGCATCATGATTGGAGGAAGACTGGTTAACAATGTGCATTATGCGGATGATACAACTCCTTTTGCTGAAAGTGAAGAAGATTTGAAATATTAACTGAAGAAGATCAAAGAACCCAGCCTTCAGTATGCATCACCACTCAACATCAACAAAATAAAAATCCTTACAACTGGGTCAATATGCAACTTCACAACATGGAGAAAAGATTGAGGTTGTCCATGATTTTGCTTTACTTGGTTCTACAATCAATACCTGTGAAAGCAGCAGCCAAGAAATCAAAAGACACATTTCTTTGGGAAAAGTTGTGGCAAAATACCCCTTTAAAGTATTGAAAAGCAAACATGTCACATTGAGGATGAATGTGTGCCTGACTCATGCCATGGTACTTTCAGTCACATCATATGGTTGTGAAAGTTGGACATTGAACAAGGGAGACAGGAGAAGAATTGATGTTTTTGAATTATGACGCTGGAGATATTCATTGAATATTTCCATATATTCATTGAATATACCAGGGACTGCTGAAAGAACCAAAAGATCTGTCCTAGAAGAAATGCAGTCAGAGTACTCCTTGGAAGCAAGGATGACTAGACTGCATCGTACATATTTTGGACATGTAGTCAAGAGAGACCAATCCCTAGGGAAGGACATCATGTTTGGGAGAATGGCAGGTCAACGAAAAAAAGGAAACTATCCACTAGATGGATTAGCACAGTATCTGCAACAATGGGCTTAAAGATAAATAAGATCATGTGCCTGGCACAGAATCGGGGAGTGTTTCATTCAGCTGTACATAGGATCACTACGAGTTGGACTCAACTGGAGGGCACCTAACAACAAGAAGTAATTATAAGAACAAACACTGTCCAATTTTCACAGCTGATTATCACATTGTCCATTTTCTATTGTTTTTCAAAGTGGGAATATCCGGGTATTTTAGCCAAACCTAACTGGATTTCCTTTATGTGCAGTGCCATATCCAAGTGTCTACTGGGGTCTATAGGTGGGAGGAAGGGGGTTAAATTTTCCAATTGAACAAGAAACAGACATTTATTGTTGTTTATGCTGAAGGTACTAATAAGATGAAGATCCTTAGGAGATGAATATTAATAAAGAAAGTGAAAGTGGTAGATACTTTGTTCTTCCCTTTCTTGAACTGTTTAGCTAGCTTTAACTTCCTGTAAAAGATCAGTTAAGAAGAGAAACTTAGTTACATTCATCAAAAATATCATGAAACTCTAAGCTTATTTGCTTATACCATGAAGTCCAGTGGAGAATTAATGTGAAAAAAACAGCAGAAAATCTTATACCTAAAAGACTCCAATACCAGAGGTAGTGATGGATCAAGCCAATAAGACAGAAATAGGCATAAGCACAGAGAGTTCCATTACAAGCCCACATGATACCACCATGCTGGAACTGGCTGACATTGCCAAGAGAACAGCGTTTCGGAGTACACTGAGGTCACATGAAACGGTTTTTATATTGAAGCAGTGGAGATTTAGATATTAATGTTTATGTTACCATACATGTTCTCATAGGGTAGTGAAATCATCTGCATATATCCAATCTACTTACATGTGATAAATGCATGTACTTTGATATATCTTCTCATATTTATTTAACAATAATCCAATAATCCATTTTAAGGGTAAACTATATGAACTCATTCTTATATGTAATCTAAAATTTCTTTAGTTGAAGTGAAATTCTTTCTGCCTCAGGATGCTTCTTAGACCATGAAGGTAATGAACTATATGCAAACATAGCATAGTATTTTAAATAAACAAGTCACTGTGTGAATATCAAAGCAATATTAATCATCTTGAGGCTAGAAATAAAACAAGAAAGGATGATTATTGTAAAAGAATGTTTGAGTTGTAGGAAATTCCTTGGAAAGTAGAATTTTTCATTTTCTATGACTCTTGGTGAATGAAATCCTTCTTGTGTTTGTGGATTTCCCCAACCATAGAGACTGAAAATGCCAATCACTCTCCAGACCACACTCTTTGCCGTGAAAGCCTGGGTTTATGAAGTTCTGCTAATCCTATTTGGTGGTATTGGATTTCCACTAGTAAAATAACAAAGAAATTGGAGGCCAAAAAGAATGTTCTCTGCTAACTCTAACAGTTGCTTCAAACTCAAGTCCCTGTTCAGCTGTGATAGGGGTTTTGGAAGTTGATATTTTGATTGTTGGTGATAGTGCGTGTTTTATCTAGACATATCATAAAGAAAACATACACACACACACACACACACACAATTATACATATCCAAGATTGGAAAATACAAGTAGACCCATCATGAGTAATGAGGGATCTAATGGGAGGGGGAGGCCCATGAGAAAGGTGGGAGCAGGGGGTGGGAGAAACAACATAGATCAATAAAGAGGGAGAAAGCAAGTGCAAAGTGCAGAATGCAACTATGAAAATCCCATAATGAATCTCATTATACTGTATGCAACTTAAAAAAACATACTATACATCATAAATATCTACAATTGTTGTTACATGTTAATCAAAAAAGTCTTTGTATATGTTTCTTATTGTTAGGTGCTATCAAGTCAGCATCCAACTCATAGCGACCCTCCATACAACAGGTGAAACACTGTTGTCAGTGCTACCTGCTGTTCATAGGGTTTTCAATGGCAGAATGATTTTGGGGAGTAGGTTGCCATGCCCTTCTCCCAATTTATAAATATGTACAATTAAAGTACTAATAAAAAATCATGCCTGCTTTTTCCACCTGACCACAATTTGCTGACTAAGAAAGGCTGTGCCAACTTTTTTAATCTTCCTAAAACATCTGTGAACTATCCAATAAGGCTTTTAATAAATTCCTCTCTGTAACTTGTAACAATGAACTCTAATTAATCAACATGGAAATCAGGAGGATTCTTCTTAATAATTTAAAAAAGGTTAAACTAGTATTTATTATTTATCAAACTGAGCATGTTCTTCTACTAGAAAGCAATGTAATGCATGTACTTTGAATGAGACACATTTTTTCTCTTGGCTCCTTCACTGCACCTCTTTTTTATACTTTATAATTAAAGTTTCCAGAAAACTAAGGCAATTATATTATAATACACTGGATGGCATTTACTGGTATCAGCCACTCAAGTAACTTGTAATTTCTTTGAAAACTAGTATTGGATGTAGTATGGAAAATAAACATTATACAAACAACTTGACATAATCATTTGAAAATTAAATGATGGGCATGATCCTGAAATATTGAATATTAAAAAATCTTTGTTTTTAAAAAGATGGTACAAATGCTTGCCTTTTCCCCCATTATTCTGGTGCCATTTTTCTTATACATACATAATTAAAAGTGCTATTAAACTGAATTGCTATAGAAAAAAATCACTCCTGGCGCCTCATGTTAAAGGTCATCAGGTTATTTGACACATGAAAGGATATTGGCAATGGCCCAATAATTTTAGTTAAGATAAGCTTCCATCCATTGTCATTTCCCAAGTAAGGGTAGTGTGTTTGTCCCTCATGCTTATTTACTTCTCACATGGGTGTACCACACACCATATTTTTCTGAAGAGCGCAGATATTATAAACAGAATTTTTCATTTCAAATTTTAATGTAAAAAAGGAAACCTTCAAAAATATAGGAAAAATGACATGTTCTCATCTCAACCTATGAACATCCTTTATAAACTATAATCTCCAAACCTGTTATCACTGTTAGATAAGTGTTTTGAAATAATTTAAGCAACACTACATGTGAATACGCTAGGATTTTGATTCATGGTCTCACATTATTCTGACAGAGGCACCTGCACTAGTGGAAAGAGTGTTGTGTGTCAGTTAGGGATCCTGGCTTTTTCACTAACTACCTATGTGGAACTGGGCATCAGTTTCAATTTTCTCATCTGAAAAATAAAGAAGTTGAAATCTTCTTATTCTTAAATTTTATAAAGTTTTCCAAACCTGGAGAGATGATTGCTAGGTCCAATAACATCCCGGGACAGTGCCACTAGCTGGGGACCCAACATCCAAATACATGGTCTTTTGGGGAAACTTAGGTTCAAACCACAACACTCCTATATGAGGGAGGACATAATACTGTGTCATCATATTTAGCTCATCTTTGCTGGTGTCCAGCCATCTCCTGAAGAAAAAATAACATTGGCAGCAAAATAGAGTGAGAAAATCATATTGACCTGCCAAAAGCTTCTAGGAATTCTGGAGCACGTAGGATATCAAATACTCCTATGATCTAGCTTCCTTTCCAAGTACACTCTGGATCTATGATTGCCTTCAGTTTGAACTTTCTTATCACATACGAAGCAGAATGAGAGGATGGGCCAAGTTACTACAATACCACTTGGTGACTGACCTGAAGAAGACAGGGTAAAAAATCAAGTATTTTTACTTCTCATATAAACTAAGTGCAAAAGCTTTCCTATGCTTAGGCAAAGATCTAAATTATGCACAAACAGGGTAATAAATGAGTATGAAACTTTAGAAACTTTTAATAGGGCTCAAAGATCCATGTCCATATGCAGGTTATAGCCTCAAATACCCAACTGGTGGCTGGGGGTGGGACTACAAATCATTTCTGAAAGTAATAGAATAATCCTCGGAGCATTTAACTGGCTGACCAATGTCTCAGTCCCACTCACAAGGATCCAAATTGAATTATTCTGGGTACTGTTGGAGTGGGGCTGGGTTTTAGCTCAGTTGGTAGAGTGCTGTACTGCATTCTCTGAGGCCCTAGGATCTATCCCCAGCATCGCAAAAATGGGAGAAGGACCTGGCAATACACTTCCAAAGCAATCCCAAAATAAGCAGCCATTGAAAACCCTATGAGGGTTGCTATGAGTTGCACCCAACTCAGCAGCACCTAACAACAACTGTTGGAGCATCTGTATGTGCAGAGCTGTTTGAGTGACTGATGGATAACCAGGGCTGAGAACCATTCCTTATCCAGGCTACCAGCGAAGGAGCCTGTTGATCTTTTCTGTGATTGTTAGAATGGATGTAAGACACCTGTTTACTAAGAAATTGGGTTAAGGCAGCAATTCATTCTATTCAGAGCACAAAATCACATTCAGCTGTTAATGGCTTTTTTGCTGTACTGACCTACGTTGGATTCAAACCACCAATGACCTTCCTTTTCCATTGCCTGATATTAAGTATATCTGCCACTACCATAATCCAGTCTGAGGCTTGATTAATTTGCATAATTACCAAATGCATTTTTTCAGCTGTAGAAAAAGAAGGTCTAGGCTACCATGAGATAGCACCATGATAGCAAGAAATAAACAACAGCAATGTTTAGCATTTGTTAAATGTTTAATTATTAAGTTCTTGGGACCTAACTACTTATTCCATAAGTTACTGGAAAAAATCATATAGAATTATTGCATAGTGGGGCACAAAAAATATTTTTGCTCCCTCCTTTTTTTTTTTTTTTTTTTTTCTGTACTGGGGGTTGAACCCAGGGCCTTGCGCCTGCATGTTCTGCAAGTGCTGGACCACTGAGCTGTGCTGCACCCTCAGCCCCCCCCACCCTTTTTTTTTTTTTTTTAACTTTTTGAGACAGGGTCTCACTAAGTTATGGAGACTGCCCCTGGTCTCGAACTTGCGATCCTCCTGCCTCCGCCTCCCAAGCCGCTAGGATTACAGGTGTGTGCCACCACGCCCGGCGCTTGCTTCCTCCTTTTAAAGAAAATACTATCAGGCTGCTGGTGATGAATCAGAGATAGTGAAGCATACAGTGATGAATTAACGATGCATGTTAGGACTAGTTCTTCATTAAGATCTATTTTCCCTCACAGAATCCTCTGATAATCTCCAAGGGATTTTAAAAGTCTCTAAATTCAAGGGGGAGAAAAGCCAAAGCCAAAATCATTTCACCTACACAATAATTCAGGTGTTGTATTCCAAATATAGATAGTATTGCTGTATTTTTATAAAGTTCCAGGTTGATGGAAGGAGGAGGAAAGGAAATGTCCTGACTTATCTTAATTCCAACTCCCTATTTCCACATTCTCCAATACTTATTTCCAACTATGAGAATCTGAATGGGCCATATTTTTATCAGGAGATGACCATTCCTAACACTGTGCTGAATACCTTTGTATCATAACACATTTACTTCTCACATTATGTACTAGGTTGTTGTTGTTGCAGTTAGGAACCCTTGAGTCAGGTCCAACTCATGGTGAACCCATGTACAACAGAACAAAATACTCCCCAGTTCTGTGCCAGGCACACAATCTTATTTATGTTTAAACCCATTATTGCACAAACTATGTCAATCCATTTGGTTGAGGGTCTTCCTTTTTTTCATTGACCGGCCACTCTCCCAAGTATGAGGTCCTTCTCCAGGGATTAGTTCCTCCTGACTACATATCCAAAATACATAAGACACAGTCCAGCCATCTTTGTTTCCAAGGAGCACTCTGGTTGCACTTCTAGAACAGATTTATTGTTTCTTTTGGCAGTCCATGGTATATTCAATATTTGTCTCCAGCACCACAATTCAAAAACAGTAATTATTCTCTTGTCTCCCTTATTCACTGTCCTGCTTTCACAACCATATGATGCAACCTAAAATATCATGACATGAATTAGGCACACTTTTGTCTTCAATGTGACCTGTTTACTTTTTAATGCTTTAAAGAAGTCTTTTGCACCAGGCGTGATGGCGCACACCTATAATCCCAGAGGCTTGGGATGTGGAGGCAGCAGGATTGCCAAGTTCGAGACCAGAGGCAGTCTGCATAACTTAGAGAGAGCCTATCTTAAACAGTAAAAAAAAAAAAAAAAAAAAAAAAAAAAAAAAAAAAAAAAAAAAAAAAAAAAAAAAAAAAAGGGCTGGGGGCACAGCTCAGTGGTCCAGCATTTGCAAAGCATGCAGGCGTGAGGCCTTGGGTTCAATTTCCAGTACCCCCGCCCCCAAAAAGAAGCCTTTTGCCACAGCTTTGTCCAATGCAATATGTCCATTGATTTCTTGACTCCTAAATCCATGGGTATTGATTGTAGAAACAAGTAAAGAAAAATCTTGGGCGACCTCAATCTTTTGTCCATTTATCATGAATTTGCTTACTGACCCAGTGGTAAGGATTTTTGTATTGTTGATGTTGAGTCAAAATACATACTGAAGGCCGAGTGTTTTGATCTTCATCAGTAAATGTTTCAAATCCTCTTCACTTTCAGCAAGCACAGTTGAGTCATCTGCATAACACAGGTTGTTAATGAGTCTTCCTCCAATCTTGATGCTGTGTTCTTCTTCAAAAACTCCAGATTCTCAGATTATTTGTTCAGCATAGAAATTGAAGAGGTACAGTAAAAGGATACAGCCATGATGTACACCTTTCTTGAATTTAAACCAAGCAGTGTTTCCTTGTTTTGTTCTAACAGCTGCCTCCTGGTTCATGTACAGATTCCACATGAGTACAATTGGGTGCTTTTATATTCCCAATATTCACGGGGTTATCCATAATTTGTTATGAGCCACACAATCAAATGCCTTTGCATAGTTAACAAAACATAGAAACCTTTGTGGTATTCTCTGCTTTTGGCTAATATCCAGCTGACATCAGCAATGATGTCCCTGGTTTCATGCTCTTTTCTGAATCTGGCTTAATTTTCTGGCAGCTCTCTGTCTATACACTGCTGCATTCTCTTATGAATGGTCTTAGGTAAAATTTTGCTTGTGTGTGATATTAATGATATCCTTTGATACTTTCCATATTTAGCTGGATCTCCTTTCTTGGGAACAGGCACAATTATGGTTCTCTTCCAGTCAATTGGCCAGGTAGCTGTTTTCCATATCTCTTGGCATAAACAAGTTTGGATCTCCAGTGCTGTATCTGTTTGTTGAAACATCTCTATTGATATTTCATCAATTCCTGGAGCCTTGTGTTTTACCAATTTCTTCAAAGGACCTTCCACTTCATCCTTCCTGATCATATGAAGCCCTTTGAAATGATTGGTCACCCACCAGCTTATTTTGTATAATGAGTCTGTATATTCCTTCCATCCTCTTTAGATGTTTCCTACATCATTTAATATTTTCCCTGTATAATCCTTCACTATTGCCACTCAAATTTTGAATTTTTTCTTCAATTCCTTAAGCTTGGGAAAAACAGAGCATGTCCTTCCCTTTTGGTTTTCTGTCTTCAGTTCTTTGCACGTGCCATTATAATATTTGATTTTATATTCTTGAACTGCCCTTTGAATTCTTTGGTTTAGTCCCTTAACTTCATCATGTCTTCCTTTTACCTTAGCCACTTAACATCCAAGGACAAATTTCAGAATCTCTTTTGACATGTAATTTGGTTTTTACTTTTTTTCCTGTCTTTTTAATAACTTTTTGCTTTCCTCATGAATTATGTCTTTAAGTCATGTCACAATTCATCTGGTCTCCTATCTTAGTTTGTAATGCATTAAACCTATTTTGAGATGGTCTCTGAACTCTGGTGGGATACACTCAAGGTCATGCCTTGGCTCTCATATGTTTGTAATAATTTTCTTCAGTTCTAGTTTGAACCTGCATATGAATAGTTGATGGTCTGATCCACAACCAGTGCCTCGTCTTGTTCTGAAATTTGATATTGAGATTTTCCACTGTTTAGCTCACTTTATAGAGTGCTGTTCTGCATTCTCTGAGGACCCAGGTTTGATCGCCACCACCACAAGAATGAGAGAAGGACATGGCAATCCACTCCCAAAGCAATCTTGAAACAATGAGCCATTAACTAGCCTATGAGGATCCCTATGAGTCAGACCTGCCTTAATGGCATCTAACAACAACAACTTACTAGGTAATAATTATCCTTCCCCCACTTATGAATAAGAAAACTAAAGCCCAGAAATACAAAACAAGTACAAATGTAACTGGTAGGGAAAGAAAGTTAAAATTCATATCTGTGTAATATAGAATTCTGAAAAACAAAACACCCTATAAAATGGTTGAAGTTTATCTTTGGGCTTCCTTGGCTCTCTAAATCGTCTCTTAGTAAATTTCTGCCACTGCAATACTCCCCTCCAGTGTCTATAACATAGACATCCTCTCCTTCAAGAGTAGTTTATTGATATGGTCTGTGTTGGATCCTCAGAAGTCAACTAAATCCAATCTGTGAAAGCCTAGAAAGAAGTCATCTTGGAATCCCTTGATTCTTCCTAGATTCCAGTTCAGTGTTTATTCCTGTCACTTATTACCTTTTACTATTTATTCTATTTTTTCCACACCTACTTTTAGTCCATCCTCCAGAACAATGGGTTCCCGTCATTCTCATCTTTTCCTGCCCTGCTGATTATTGCTACTGGGCCAATATTCCTTCAAATGCTGCCTTCATGGTATAATTTTGTGACACAAAAACCTCCCAGGGATCTTCATTTTCTATCATAGCAACTCTAAAACTTTGTATGTAGCTTCCAGTGTATATCATATTATTTCCCTAGCTTATTCACATGATTTCCCTCTCCAACTAAAGCTCACCTTTCTTAAGATCTCATCAATTGTAATTGAATCTATTAATCAGTCATTATTATACCTGATAATGAATTACCAATTATAAAATCTAATAATTAATTAATTAATAATTTTAGCTCTTGGCCTTCAGTTTAGCTCAGTAGGTAGAGTGCCACACTGCACTCTCGGAGGTGCCATCAAGTCAGGTCCAACTCTTAGCAACCTCATGTAGAACAAAATGAAACACTCCCCAATACTGTAAGGCACACAGTCTTTTTTTATGCTTAAGACCACTGTTGCAGCCACTGTGTCCATCTAGTTGTAGGTCTTTATTTTTTTCATTGACCTGCCGCTCTATCAAAAATGATGTCCTTCTCCAGGGGTTTGTCCCTCCTGAAAACATGTACAAAGTATGTAAGACCCAGTCTAGCCATCTTTGCTTCCAAGAAGCAAATTGCATTTCTTTTAGAATGGATCTTTTGGTTCTTTGGGCAGTCCATGGAAATATATTCAATATTTGTCTTCAGCAGCATAATTCAAATGCATCAGTTCTGGCTCCCTTATTCAACATCCAGGTTTCACGAGCATACTATACACCTGAAAATTCCATGGAATGAAATTTTATGTGATTCAAGGTCCATATAAAATCAGTTTAAATGAGAACAGAAAGGTGTACACTATTGACTTATAAACTATGTAATCTTTATAGTTATTGTCAGTGCTTTACACAAGTGTCAGCTTCTGAGTTATAGCAGATTTGCTTTCCATCATGTTTGAGTATGCAGTCTTCAGAAAGTCAAAAAGAAAGGGCACTGTGGGTAGCAAATACAAAGGAAGGCATAACAATAAAGAAATGGGGTTCAAGGGTACCTTAAAGCGAAAGCTCATAGACATACAAAAGCTTCAGTAATGAGAAAGAAGAAAAGAGGAAGAGAGATTTGTTTCAGATCATATGAAGGTGAATGAGGCAGAAAAGTTGATACTTTTAAAGAGCCAGGCAATGGACTATAATGCAAAAGTAATACAGAAAGAATAGGAACAGCAGCAATGATAGGAAACTCATATTTACTGAGGGCAACTGCACCAGACAGGTTTTAAATACTTGTGGATTATTTCATTTAATCTTTACAGCAAACATATATATATGGTAGATGCTATTTTTTCCTTTTTTTTTTTTTTGCTAGTCAGAAGACAGATGTTCAAAGAGTCTAAGTGTCATGTGTAAGTTTTTTAATTAAGAAGAAAGGAGTAAAAGGGAAGAGGATTAGGTAAGTAATTATCCATGGTCACACAGCCAAGAAATGGCAGTGACTGAATTCACACCAGATCTATTTGATTCCAGGTCCCACATTTGCTCTTAATCAATGAACAAAAACATGCCAATGCATGGGTGCACACTGCAAGTGCTTCCCCAAAGATAGGGCCTTTCCCTTTTTCCTATGGACTCCACTGGGAGGGGCCTCTGATCCTCTAACCCAAATTTGTATGGGAAAAATTAGATCAGTGCATTTGATACAAAAGGCAGCCTTGCCACAGCTCTTCACCTTTGGGTAATTAGGAGCAAGTGTGCAGGATAGTTTAGAGTATTGGAAAAAATCAGATTCCAGTGCTCAGAGTTACTGAACTCCCAGGGGTGAAGATGTGCTGTGAAACATGCAGCATGGAGTGGGGGAAGCTGCAGTGCTCACAGGAATTTTACTGATGTAGCATCACAATCCAGACACTTTTCTTCCTGAACCATAAATAAAGGAATGCTAGACACACAGAATGAAGGCAATAAGATGGCTGAAAATTACATTTTATTTAATGTGTGCAGTCAGACAGGCAAACTGTTGGGTTACCAAACATATATGGACAGCTTGCTCTGCATGAATTTCACTAAAAGCTATGCAGCATATAAAAATATATAAAATCCAATCTGTCCTCAAATTGCTTATAGCCATGGAAACATCATACGACACAATGTACCAAACTGTGCTCAGTGTAATCACCCAGGAAGGTCCATGAATCTTTGATTCCCCAGCGCTTAACATCATACTTAGTGCATGCATAACTGCCTGGATTCATCTAGTCATGTTTATTGAGCACATTACACTAGTTAAGCATCTTTGCTTCATGGGAATAGCTGTGAAATAATAAACTAGGATAAAAGTCTCCTTTCTTTCATTGCTTTCTTTAAAGTGTAATGGACACAGAAGATCATTTTAAGAAAAACTTAACATTAATCTTGTAATTAGTTTACAAGCCATGGATGTATCATCTCAGTTCATATTTATCAGCTTTATATACTTTCTCCAGCCAACTCACTTCCTTTTTGACTCCTGGGATCATAAATGCTAAGTTTGATAAAGGATATCTATACACTGAAATTTTCCCTTATACTTTTCCTTATGTACATACATGTGCATTTGTGTGTGTGTATATGTACGCTGTTCTTGTTGTTAGGTGCCGTCAAGTCCGACTCATAGCGACCCTATGTACAGCAGATCAAAACACTTGCCGATTCTGTGCCAGACAAACAATCATATGTTTAAGCCCATTGTTGCAGACACTGTGTCAATCCATCTGGTGGAGGGTTTTCCTCTTTGGCGTTGACCTGCCACTGCTCCAAACATGATGCCTTTCTCCAGGGATTGTTCTCTCCTGACTACATGTCCGAAATATGTAAGATGCAGTTTGGCCATTTTTGCTTCCAAGGAGCACTCTGGTTGTACCTCTTCTAGGACAGATCTGTTGGTTCTTTTGGCAGTCCATGGTATATTCAATAGACGTCTCCAGCACCACAATTCAAAAGCATCAATTCTTTTTCTGTCTCTCTTGT
>VMDO01021468.1:0-35357 GCA_007922755.1 Pedetes capensis | reverse complement strand
TGACTCATCTCCCTTTGGGTAAATTCCCAATAGTGTTATAGCTGGGTCATATGGTAGTTCTATTTTTAGTTTTTTGAGGTACCTCCATACTGATTTCCATAGTGGTTGCACCATTTTACAGCTCCACCAGCAATGTAAAAGTGTTCCCTTTTCCCCGCAGCCTCGCCAGCATTTGTTGTTGTTTGTTTTATTGATCTTGTAGGCCTTTGTTTTCAGAGCCACTTGTCTTGTCCATTACATATTATATTTCTGAACCCATTCCTCTCTCCTCTTATTGTTCATCCTCTCCCTTTCAGGCTATTCATTACCTCCTATATGTGGTTATTTTCTCTCTAGCAACATCTGTCTGTCAGCTTGTCATACTATGGGGGCTTGGGTATTGCTGTGATGCTGAAAGTGTGCCACTGGTATTACAGATACCAGCAGGGCCATCCATGGCGGACAGGTTTCAGCTGATCTTCCAAACAAAAACAAACTAGGGAGAAGGACCCACCAGCCCACTCCCAAAACAATTAATCATTGCAAACCCTACGTATAGCAGAGAAGCACTGTCAAATATAGTGCCAGAGTATAGGTCCTCCAGGCTGGAAGGCATTCAAGAAACAACTTGGAAATAGTGGTCACCTCAAAGTAGAGTCAACCTTAATGAAAGGAAAGGAGTAAAGCCCCTGGGACCTCCTTTTGCTGATGTGGTATGACTCAAAATAAGAAGAAATACAGTGGTTGCAACAATGGGCTCCACCATAAAAAGATGGTGTGCATGGCACTGTCTTGGGTAGTGTTTTGTTCTGTTATACATTGTTGTTGTTGGTGGTGGTGCTGTTGAGTTGTGTCCGACTCATAGAGACCCTCATAGGGTTTTCAGTGGCTGACTGTTTCAGGATTGCTTTGGGAGTGTGTTGCCAGGCCCTTCTTCCATTTTGCAGTGCTAGGAATCGAACTTGGGACCTCAGAGACTGCAGAGCAGCACTCTACCAACTGAGCTAAATCCCAGCCCATGTTATACATAGAGTTGCCATAAATTGGATCTGACATAACAGAACCCAGCAACAACAGTAACATCTGAACCTCTCATTGTGATACTATTCCAGGATTACCCAGGCAATGCTGCTCCTGACTTGTTACTCCCATAAGACTTTTCATGCTTCTCACTGCTTTGTCAGGCAGCTTCTCTTCTACTTTTTCAGCCTTCCTGGTGCATCCAAGGCAGTCTCCTAAGTCATTAGGAACTTTCAATTGTAGAGGATAGTTGGCATCTATTTGTCTCAACTGCCATGAATAAACAAAACGCCCAAGTCCAAACACTGTGCTCACATAACTAAAATCACTAAGAAAATGCACATCAGTACTCCACTGTGGGAAGCATGTGTTTCTCATTCCTGCTGTACTTCCTGCCCTCCTAAACATATAGCCATTTTAAGCATGGCCTAACAATCATGGCGGTACAAAGAATTTGGTGAGATCCAAGTTACAGAAGCATTATTAATAAGCAAAGTGCCCAAAAAAGGGCAAAACACATAATGCCTTGGGGAAAATGTCAATATTGAGATTTTTGTTGAATGAATACATTTATGGAATGAAAAAAATGGACTCAGATTCCACTGTAAACACCTACAAACAATGGTTAGTTTTCTTTCTTTTTAATTTACAGGTAAGCTGAAACAAAAAAGAATACTGAAAATCAGAGTTGCAACTGAATAAAGTGATGTCAATATGGTCCTAGGTGAAGGTAGAGAAATGAATACCGGTCAGTCTCAGAAATGGAGTTTGGGCTTTAATGTCCCTGGAGATAAGACATGAGGATTTGAGTCAGAACTGAGACTCATGAGTAAAAGCCAGGATTCCTGAAAACTTGCTTTTCACTTCCAAGAATAAACATTCTGTGTAAATCCACATGCTGGCAGAGGAAGACTACAAGAAAGGAAAATTTGACTAATATACTTTGGGCTTGTACTGGTTAGGTTACAAATATAAAGCCAAAGCCCAAGAAAAGATTTATGCACAATCCCTCCAATGTGAGACCCTCAAAACCTAAGACCCAGATGAATCCTACAGAAAAAGCTCTGCTAAAAATGAACTTAAAAAATATAAATAAATAAGGAAACCTCCCACTATAAACTAAAGACAACGGACACAATAAACAGGAGGGCCAGAGTGCTAATAATTTAAGATAATAGAATCTGAAAAATATAAAATGAATACTTAATATAATTTAAGATATAAGAAATGAAACTATCAACACAAGAAATAACTTTATAAAATAGGTAGATTTTTAAAAACATACATAGAACTTATAGAACTTCAACTACAACAGTAAGATGGGTGAAGATACAGAAAACATGGAAAGAATGGGAAGACCCAAGACATCAAATAGATATTACAGTTAATAGAGAATTGAAAGAGTATTTTACAAGGTGGTGACTGGTAACACAATTGGTGAAGAACATGATTTTTCATATCAAGATGTTGATACTGGCAAGTCACAGCCAGTATAAATTCATACTTAGAAATTGAAGGACACCAAGGAAAAAGAGAAAAAAATAAAAGCAACTGGAAAGGAAAAGTGGCTCACCTACTGAAAACAGCAATAAGTGAGAAGAATTTTCATCAACAACAATAAATGCTGGGAGTGGATAGCACAGCAAGTTATGAGAATGGAAAATAAAGCCATCAATCTCGAATTCAGTGCCAACATAGATCACCATTCCATGTTAATCACAATATAAAGTCAATTTCAGGTAAATATTAAGAAGGTTTATGACTTACTACACCTCTCCTAAAAGAACTGCTAGAGGATAAACTTCAACAGGAAATTAAAGGAGGAGAGGAATAAAGGAGGCAATAGTAATCAAGAAAACTGATGAGTATGGGATAAATTTAAAGGAGCTCTGTGTGAAAAAAAGTGAAAAATTTAAGAAAGATATAAAAAAAAGTCAAGAATGACACACAAGAGCTCAAAGAGGCTTCTGACCAGTTCTTAATTACTTAAGAGAATGACAGAGCTATCAACTAACCCTGGTTTTTGTTAAGATTATAAAATTAAAGAGTGATTTTTAAAAGAAAAGAAATATCTATAATTTATAGCTAAGAGAGGAGATAGGGTTAAATAAATTAAGTAATCTAATCTAGAAGGCCAGAAACATACAAAAGTCCACATGTATTCATAATTTAATGGTGAAATATAAAATATTCTCTTTCAAGTCAGTAACATAGCAAAAATGTTCTCTATACCATCTCTATCCAATATTGTAGAGGAGGTCTTAACCAAAGCAATAAGAAAAAAATTAAAAGCATAATGATTGGAAAAGAACTAAATCTCCTACTACTTACAGATGATATAATTGTCTGAAATTTTTGAGAAATACACAGACACACTCAGAAAACTAATAATAGAACTTTTGGCCAGGTGCTGTAACAAATGCTTGAAATCCTAGTATCTTAGGAGGTTGAGAAAGGAGGATTCGAAGTTTGAGGCCAGAGGCAGCCTGTGCAACTTAGCAAGACTTGTCTCAAAATCGAAAATAAAAAGAGGCTAGGGGTGAAGCTCTGTAGTAGATCATTTACCTCGCATATACAAGGCAGTAGGTCCAACCCCTGGTCTTGAAAAAGAAAAAATAGCTTTTAAAGTTTCTTTGAAGAAACTGATACACAAATATCAACACTGTTCCTATAATGTAGCAAAAATTAGAAAGTATAATTATTCCCTAGCAATTTTATTCCTAGGTGTCCATCTTCTTCCATAAATGAACACAAAGACAGAAATAAGGATTTTCAATAAAAATAATGTAAGAGTAAAAAGTAAACAAGTACATGAATCAAACTGTATATTTGCACAATTAAATAAAATGCAATGATTAAAAAATAAATGAACTAATCTGGATAATCTCAGAAACATAATGTTGAATGAAAAGGCAAATTACAAAACAAGGTTGTATATGGTATCATTTGTGTAAAATTCCTCTAAAATATTTTGATGAATATATACATATGTAAGAAAAATACAAAAACATGCATGGAAATCACGTACTGGAAGGAAGACCCTAACTTCACACACATAGTTACTTCACATAGTTATATAGTTCACATAAATACTCTACAACAGTAGGATTTCATCCATACCTATAAATTTTACTTTTCTTAGAAAAAATATTTGAAGCAAATATGGCAAAAATGTTAAGCACTGATCTTCATGGTGGATGTAGGGATGTTTGGTTTTTGTGCTTGAGGCCTTTCACAATTAAAAATCAACAATGACCATATATTCATTGATCCAACTGACATTTTAACCAAGTTCTTTTTGGCTAAGTTTTCTGATGCCCTGGGTATAGTGCCTGGAAAAATGTAGTAAACAATATATGTTTGATGAAGGAAATACATGAGAATCATGAGAGCCACTTTGAGATTCACCTCGTCCCTCTCAATTTTCTACTGTATTCCACTTCACTTCTTTTCCTCTCTCCTCCCTATTTCTAAGGGAACTCACTGATATATTTTAAACTTCCATACAAAATAAGAATGACAAGACAGCAAGACAAAGAGAATAAACCATCTTTCCTCTCCCAGATTTTTAGACTTTTATTTGTGTTTATGTCAAGATGGGCTACAGAAGAACTAATTTATCTCTCCAGTTGCTGTTCTACCAGCCAAGCTCATCATTCACACATTAGAGAGCTGAAAGCCTTCAGAGACTACAGCTTCCAGCAATAAATTAAATCTCTTACTTTGAGGCGTGGTTCCTGTTTGATTTTTAAGAAAATTTAAAGTAAGAGTGCTCCTTGAAGGACAAAAATAATGAAAGATGACTCCCCAGTTTCTCCCAGCTTATGTTAAAATTTCATTTTTCTTACAAGAAAAGAGAAAGAACACTTAAAAAAAGTAGTGCTATATGTTCCACTCTTTCTTCATGAGCAGCAGGAAAAAAGAACTCCTTTCATTATAATTTCAACAAGAATAATAGTAACTAGAATCTATGATATATATAGTGTGTGGTTATTATCTGAATGGAGTTATATTTGGTATTATGCATCAAGTTAAATATAAACTGTAAAGAATGTGTCTGTTGTTGAAAGATGAATTCGGTTTACCCTTCAGAGTTTTAGCTTAGAGGCTATCTATATCTTATATCAACATTTCTGCCCCAACCTTCTCTCCTATCTCTATCTGATTCTTTAATACAAACTGAGTCACAAATATCAGAAAATAAATCAAGTAATATTAAACTGCCAAGCAATGTCCATCAGGTGAAACTCAAGGATCAGCCCAATATGCATATATTTGGCAAAAAGTCAGAATGCTCAAAATTATCTGACCATATAGACAGAGTTATTTCAAGAGGGAATTGCTTTAAATAAAAAATAATTATCTAAATGGTTCATAGGCTGTGTATAAAAAGAACATATTAAAAGTCCATTTTTGTTATTTTAAGTAGTGGGTTAGCCCAAGTGTTGGTTTTCACATGATAATAAAATAGATCAACATACACATTCCTCCCACACTCAACCAAAAGATGCCATAAACTAGAACATGCTGCAGCTGAACCCTGGGATGTGGAGACAATCCAGGCAGTTACCCACACAGGAAGCCCAGGCATTTACTTTTTAGCTCAGCACACCATATTTTAAACCTGACATTTAGGATAAAAGAAATCCCTTAGATGCCCTCTCTCTTTGAGAAGAGAAAGCAGTAATATCAGTGGCTAATATCTTATCTTGAGATTACTTGGACAGTAGCCTTTTTACCATATAATTCCCAATTTCCTAAAATTTGCATGTCTTTGTTTCCTCCAGAGCAAACATTATAGAGAGGTAAGTACAGGGGGGAATGGTGCAGGAACTTTAACCAAAAAGATGATGGAGAATGTTTTCTGGAACACGTTGGAACAACTGAAAGTAATTCATGACAAAAATCACAGATTACACAATATCCAATTACCCCACTAAAGAAAAATACCTAGTGGAAATGGTCAATTTTAAGTTTTCTATATTTGGGCTCCAAAAGACCATGAACTAACACCAGTAAACTGCCTGACTTATTGAATTCCTGAAAAGGGATATTTATTTTAAAAGAGAATTTAATTAAAGTGCTTCATTTGCTTTCATAGTTAATATATTCACATCACCATTGAAAATAAAAGAAATAAAAGTTATTCTATACTCCAAAGATAGTTTTAAAAATTTCTTACTTTATGGCTTCCTACTTAAGAAATATTTTGTATAATTTGTTAATGCTTTGCCAACCATAATATTAAACAATTTTATAAAATAACCCAAGTTCTCATCATAAAATCTGCTATTACAATTTATCCATAAAGTTTAAAAAGTATACATACCTCAACAAATATAAAACATGGGATTATGGAATAACTTCGTTGAGTGTTGTTTCCTACAGCCATTTCTCAGACCATGTAGCAAGACGGTACCGTCTAAAACTGTCCAGTCTGAAATAGAAATAGGTTGCATGGTGTAAGAACCATATGTTGAGAAGTCCCTTAGGTACACACATAAAAATATCAGCTACTCTCTAGATATGCATGCTGTATATCAACAATGCAAAAATAGTGATCTACAGCTCAGATAAATCAACCTAAAAATCATCCCAATGAAAAGCAAATAATATATACCAGCTATGAAGTCTTACAGCCAAAATGACCAGGTAGGGTGTCCCTTGTGCACACAGATACAGCAAATAGAATTCCAATTACCTGGCACTTCATAGTTCCTTAATCCAGTAGACTGCTGTCATGCCATAAAATACAGTTTGCAGGATAAAATATTTGTTATTGTCCATCCTCCATAGAACTCCCCTACCTGTGCCTAATCCTCACAGTTTGCAACCTTGTTTGCTTCTGCCTGTTTGCTTCCGCTTGTTTGCTTATGCCCCTGACTCTCCCTTTGGGGCCGACATTTACTACAGGCCCTAATCTCTGACTTCTTTCTTTGACTATTATTTGCCATTGCTCCCTTGACTACACAGCCATGAACTTCTTTGGGTTAATACATCACTGATCTATCTCTCTGGATACCCTCTGACCTGTGTGTGAGACTCAAATATGAAATATTAAAGCAGAAATACATTCTCTTAACATACAGGGATAGAGTAGCTGGACAGCCACAGATCATTGTTAAATCCTTTGCTAAAGCATCTCTGCCCAGCTTTAAACTGAAAACATTCTTTGATTAGGATATAGACTAATTTTGGTTATTTTTAATGAAAGCAATGGAGATTTTAGGCTTTTATGAATCTTGCCAGATAAAAAGAATTTTCTCACAACGGCTTTTATTCTCTATCAAAAGCAATGATGCACATGTCCCATGTATCTGCTCAACAGTTACTCATTATTTTTCACTTGCTCTGTTTGTATGTCAGTCCTACCAACAGTTCCTGTGGATTGTGATGTAAAGGATGATGGGCATGTCTAATCTACTCAAATGGCCAACTTTACTTCTTTTTTAAAGGTCAGGAATTAATGCTAACGTCTTTAACTTATTTCACTCTTAACTCAGTCCTCCCTTATCCTTTGCCAGAATGAAACTCTGAAATGCCTTCTCTTTCTAAAATGCCAACATTTCATTTGTCAATTAATTTTTTTCTGATCAAATTTAATACTATCTGCTTTATAAGTCCCTACTGAACATTTAAATTACTTTTCAGGCAACTTATTTTTTTCAACATAATGGATACTATCTGGTATAAAATAATGTCCACAATTCATCTATTACTTTGCCATTCTATTTTGTGTTTTAGGAAGAATATTTTCTATATTAAGAAAGGAATCTGTATGTATGTTTTAGACATTGAATTGATATAATCATACATTGTTTCCATTTTAGTCTTATCCTGAATATCTTAGAATTCAAGTATCACTATATATGATTCAGACAAGTTCTGTTGTTAACATTAACTAAATACAGTATCATATATATGAAAGCAAAAAATTTAATCATGTCCACATAAGCAGGGGTACCAGAAAAGATAAAGGCATTCAACACTTAGCACTGTTTATGTCTTTTCATACAATTAATAAAGAATAGTGATAAATTAGAAAATACAAAATGAACTTTGGGGTATCATTTATAATTCTCCCTTATCTTAATTCTTCTGGTCCAAAACATCATTTAGATTTTTATATGTACATGGTATGGAGGTTAAATATATGAGGTGATAGCTATCCTGAGGCATATTTTATATATTATAGAATTTCACAATTTCAAGTGTATAATTCAATGATATTTTATTAAATTTACCAAGTTATATAACTAACACATACAAGAGTTTACAACTGTTTACCATCCTCACCCCCGCCAAAGACTTTTGTGCCTATTTTCTGTTAAGATCCAACATCACCTGCTTCACTACCTCCCAAGCCTGGTCAACCATTAATTCACTGAGTTTACAGAGTTGCTTTTTCTGGATATTTCAAATAAACAGAATCATACAATATGTGGTCTTGTGTGTCTGGAATCTTTCACTTAACACAATTTTTAAGAAATCCATTCATGACGTAGGACATATCAGTAATTTCTCTATTATTGTCAATTGTTTGCAAATGTATGATTGCAACACTGTCACCAATTGGTGAAAATTAGTTTGCTCAAATTTTTTTCTATATCCAACGTTGTTGTTGTTGTTGATGTTGTTGTTGTTGTTGTTCTTGCCATCTCGTCAGAAAGCGACCCTATGTACAACAGAATGAAACACCCCCCAACACTGTGCCATGCCCAGCACTATGTCAGTTATCCATAGAGTTTATCTTTGATGGATGATTATTTCAAGATTGTTTTGGGAGTGAACTGCCATGTCCTCCCATTTTTGCAGTGCTGGGGATTGAACCCAGGGCCTCAGTGAGCACAGAGTAGCACTGTACCAACTGAGTTAAGCCCCAGTCAGTACTATATCCAATATTAGCCTATGTTCAATGATAGGGGTAATAACACTAACAACATCTATGTATAAGTCTTATGGATTTATATTTTCATGTCTCATGAGCAGACATCTATGAGAATAACTTGGTCATATGTTAAATTATGTTTAATTTATAAGAGACCTGTCAAATTTTTTTTCCAAAATATTTATGCCCTTTTACATATCTACAGCAGTATATGATTATTTCCATTTCTCCACATGCTCAATAAAATTTTTACTGTCAGCCTTTTTTATTATGGACATTCTAGTGTATAAAATTTTTTTCATTGTGGTTTTAATTTGCATTTTGCTAAGAGAAAACAATGTTGAGTATTTTTTCCATCTGCTTGTTAGCCACTATTATATCTCCTTTCATGAAATGTGTATTAAAATCTCTAGACTTTCTATGATTGGATTATTTATCTTATTATTTTCAAGGCACAAAAGTTCTTTGTTTATTCTGGATATAAACCATTTATTAGATATGTATTTTGCAATTATTTTCCTCCAGTCTTTTACTTGCCTTTTACTTTTATCCATGATGTATTTTATATGCATATTTTACTAGCATAATTTTTAATCAGAGATTTTTCTTGTTAAATTTTCATTTCAAAGTCCATTGAATACAGATATTTATAACTCTAATATTGTACTAACCCAGATTGTCAACTGCAATTTAAAAATGTAAAAGATAAAAATCAATGACAAAAGAAAATAAAGAATTAGGAATTATTAAAAAAGACTATCAACTGATAAAAATGGGTACAGCAAACAACTTATATAAGGGATATAGATAACCAATAAACATACAAAAATATTCATAATGTTATTAATTCAGGTGCCTTGTTAGGTTGTTGGTAGGTGCTATCCTGTCAAGGTCTGACTCATAGTGACCTTACATACAACAAAATGAAATACTTCCTGAATCTGTGTCAGCTATACCATCTGTTTTATGTTTAAGTCCTTTGTTGCAGACACTGTGACAATACATCTAGTTGAGTGTCTTTTTTTATTAGAAATTTTTAATGTACATCATAATTTTGACATGCTTTTCATTGTGACAATTTTCATATATGCAATTTGATAAACATTATTCATATAGGTTACCCCTTACCCTCCTCTATGCTTTCCCCCTTCCCCCTTCCCATCTAAGTTTCCCATCCAAGTCTTCTCTATCTTTTACTATGTAGTATTTTTCTATATGTCCTTGGGTTCCAGTTCTGTTTAAGATAGAAGCTTTTCCTGTAGTGGTCTTTTATTTTCATTGACCCACCACTTTCTTAAATGTGATCTCCCAATCTTCTTCTCCAGGGATTGGTCCCTCCTGACAACATGTCCAAAATACGTAACATGCAGTCTAGCCATCCTTGCCTCCAAGGAGCACTATGGTTGCATGTGTTCTAGGACAGATCTGTTCATTTTTTTTTTGTAGTTCATAGTATACTCAATATTTGTCTCCAGCCCAATTCAAAAGCATCAATTTTTCTCCTATCTTCTTGTTCAATGTCCAGCTTTCACTATTATATGATGCCACTGAAAATACCATGGCATGAGTCTGGTGCACCTTTGTCTTCAATGTGACATCTTTACTTTTCAACACTTAAGAGGTTTTATGTCTCAGCTTTTCCCAATGCAATGTGTCTTTGATTTCTTGACTTATGCTTCTGTGGGTGTTGACTGTAGAACCAAGTAAAGCAAAATCTCAGACAACCTCAATCTTTTCTCCATTTATCATGATGTTGCATACTGGCTCAGTTGTAAAAATTTTTGTTTTGTTGATACTGAGGCACAATCCATATGAAGGCTTTATTCTTTGATCTTTATCAGTAAATGTTTCAAATCCTCTTAACTTTCAGCAAGCAGAGTTGTGTCATCTGCATAATGCAGATTGTTAACGATCTTCCTCCAATCATGGCGCTGCATTCTTTAAAAAGTTCAGCTTCTCAGATTATTTGCTTAGCATAGAGACCATAGAGGTATGGTGAAAGGCTACAGCCCTGAAGAACACTTATTTTAACTTTAAGCTAGGCAATGTTTCCTTGTTCTGTTCAAACAACTGCCTGCTTTTCCATGTGGATTCCTCATGAGTATAATTAAGTGCTCTGATATTCCCATTCTTCACAATGTTATCCATAATTTGTTATGATCCACATAATCAAATCGCTTTGCAAAGTCAATAAAGCATAGACAGACATCTTTGATGATGTGCCTGGTTCCATGTCTCTTCTGAATCCAGCTTGAGTTTTCTGGCATTGCCTGTCTATATGCTGCTGTAGTCACTTTTGAATTTTGCTTGT
Organism: Pedetes capensis; assembly: GCA_007922755.1. NCBI lineage: Eukaryota > Metazoa > Chordata > Mammalia > Rodentia > Pedetidae > Pedetes > Pedetes capensis. The sequence goes on along the minus strand of VMDO01021468.1, from coordinate 24,159 downwards.
GTTGAAAGGATAATTGTTTCAGGACTGGGCTGCAAGGTCCTGTTCTCTAGTCTGTCTTAGTCTGGAAGCTCAGCTGAAACCTGTCTACTTTCAGTGACTCTGCTGCTATGCTGGTAGCATAACTCAGCATCACAGCAACACAAAAGCCCCCACCATACAGCAAACAGACAGGTGGGGGTAAGTCAGGTTATGAACACTAAAATAAACATCTAAATATTTCATATATCTGAAATTTGAAACAAGTAAAAGTCTGATAGTCTTAAGGGTTGATCAGTATAGAGCAGGAGATACTCTTTCTCACAGGTAACAGCTGTCCCTTGTGGAACATCCCCTTTGAAGAGTGACTCAGTCATATGTACAAAGGTGGAAGATGCTCAATCTCTTCACTACAAAAAAATACCCTTTGAAAAAATTTTGCCATATAAAACTCAGTTGCATTTCTATGTACTAAAAAAGATCTAAAATATAAATTAAGAAAAGAATCTTGTTTACAGTAGCATAAAAAAAAAGAGTATGTATTAGGTGTTGTTGGGGATTTTTAAAATCATATCCCACAACTAGGGTCCCTCATGACAGCCTGAGGGGCTGACCCCTAGTTGACCCCAGGGCTCATCTCATTCACTCACACTAGCCCCTCCCATCGAGTGAGTAAAGATGGCGCCTGGCCAGTCTGACCTGCCCTAACCACCCTAATTTTGATTGGCTCCCCTCAGCATTTTTGGGTAATAACTGTCTCCACCTGGCAGGTATGTCAGTTTACCTGCTGTACCTGTCAGGTATGTGCCCTGATTGGCTAAATCCCACCATATGACCCCTCTGGGACCCTATAAAAGTAGGGCTCCTGGACCCCCTTCACCCCTCACCTTTCTGATCGTCCCTCAACTGTCACCTAACCCCCATCACCTGGACCAGTGCTCCCAACTCCAGCAAGATCTGTTAGCAAGCTGGCGGGATCAAGACCAGGGGCACTGAAGAGCTGAAGGATTCAAGCAAGCCACGAAGAACCTCCCAATTCCTCTCATCCTTGGGAAGGAGGGTGGTAGAGAAGGCAAGCCGCGAGAGGCAAGACCAACTGACCTCCATGGAACACCAGCAGCTGTGGCTGTGCCTTTAAGGCTGAGCTATACCAGCACTCAGCCTGCAGCATGGAATGCTGCAGGCTTAGAGCCAGCACTTAAAGAGCACATAGAGCTCTGTGCTATCAGGGTTGCTTGCTCTTTGCACCCCATCAGGGGAGCACCAAACAAACCTCACCTTCCCTGTTTTACCAACTGAAGGTCTCCCAAAGTCCTTCATTTGCGCTACCGCTTAATTGGTTATGTTGTAGGCTGGCTCTAATCTTAGTGGGCTAGAGCCAAAACCACAACAAAGTGCCATCAATTTGGGTCCAAAAAGAGTATAATACTTAGGAATACATGTAACCAAGGAGGGAAAATATCTATATGTTGAAAACACTAATGAAAGAAATTAAAGATAACACCAAAAAAAAAAAAAAAAAAAAAAAAAAAAAAAAAAAAAAAAAAAAAAAAAAAAAAAAAAAAAAAAAAAAAAAAAAAAAAAAGGAAAGGGCATCCCATGTTCAAAGACTGGAAGAATTAATATGGCTAAAATGTCCAGACTACCCAAAGCAATCTACAGATTCAATAAAATCTGTATCAAAATTTTGACGACATTTTTCACAGAAATGGGAAAAAAATCCTAATATTTTTATTGGGGATAAGGTTTAGCTCAATTGGTACAGTGCTGTGCTGTACTCTGAGGTCTGAGGTTCAATCCCCAGCACTTCAAAAACAGGAGAAGGATGTGGCAATCCACTCCCAAAGCAATCCCAAAAGCAATCAGCCATTGAAAACCCTATGAGGGTTGCCGTCAGTCAGACCCAGCTCAATGGCACCTAACAACCACAACAATAAAATTTCTAAGGAGTCAGGTAAGACCCCAACTAGCTAAAGCAATTCTGAGCAAAAAGAACAAAGTTGGAGGCATCATACTTCCTGATTTCAAAATATATTATAAAGCTACCATGACTGTAACTCTTTGCTGAGACTTTCAGTTTTATCATTTATTTCAAGCACATTGTTTGTTGAATCATTTGTATAACTGCTTTATAGTTCTGATAATTCTAATTTCTATGTCATCTTGGTATTGATATATATTGATTCCCCCTTTTCATTCGGTTTGAGATAGGGCTCATTCTTGGTAATGAAGAGTGATATTTGATCAAACCCTTGGTTTAGTATAAAGTTCAAGATTTTATTTACATATTGTATTTTATCATATTTCCTCTGACACTGCTCCAGTGAGTGAAGGGGGAATGTCACCTCTACTGCCATGTGAATGGGGAAGTCTACATTCTCCATGTGGCTTCCTATGACACCTGATTGGGGAAGGCCTCCGTTACTGTTGGGCAAAGATGGAGTTCAGACTTGTCACTAGGCCTCCAGTGAAATCACTTTGGTAAGGAGGTGAGAGGTTCCTCTTGACTGCTTCACACTTGGCCTCTACTGGCATTGTGGGAAAGTGGCCTTGTTATTGTTGAGTGGTGGTAAAACTGCCGACTTTCTAGCGGGCACCCCAGTGAGGAGAAGAGAAGAGTGTACCATCATTGCCTGTTGGAGTGGGAGTCCTGACTGCCCACATTCTCTCCTCTGTCACTGTGGGAGGGAAGATACTCAAACTGCACAGCATACAATAAAGTCCTGGTTCCCCACTTGGCTGCCTCTGCCATGACCATAGCAGGAGTCTGACAAATCTTCTTAAAGGCTGGCAGGAGTGGAAGCCCAGGCTTTTAGCTCAGCCTTTGCTCATGGGAAGTTGTTTGGCTAGGGCCAAGGGGTTATTATCTAAGTTTTCTGGCATCTTAGTCTTTTCCTAACTCTGCCAAAAATGAGCAGGCCATTACGGGGCTTTAAGAAAATCTATTCCCATTGATACTTGCAGTTGCCAGCTTTTCTAGTATCCAGTCTGAGATATATGTGGCAAAAAAGGAAATCCTGGGAACTTGCAATTGTATTGTTCCTTGTGTTCTGAGGCCCTTAACTACTCTGCTTTCCCCTTTCCCTATCCCTCTCATTCTCCCTCTTCCTTAGTTGGTTTTTATATAATGTCCAAGATTTTTCATTACATTTAGAGGAATAGGGAAAAGTATGGCTTACTTCACCTTCTCAGAAGGAGAGGTTGTCAGAAGTCTTTTTGAAGGAATGTCACCTATGGTAGCTACTGAGAATCTTGTGCCCAGCCCTGGTGTGTTCTCATGAATTTGAGTTTCTTGGTATCTAAGGTTTCAACATACCAGAGCAAACCACATCATTCACTCATTCCTCATGAGCCCCTAATTCATTCCAGTCACTTCATTGGGTATAATGATAAGTAATGAGCTAGTCAAATGCTCTGTATTCTGGGGGCCAACAGATATGAAGAATAGATTGAAAACTAATATACAAGCAAATGTAACAGTATATTATAGATGTTAATACAAAATAAGTAAGAAAAATAATGGTGGTATAAAAGAATGATCAGTGCTAATTCTTGGGGTCAGAGATTTCTTTTCCATTAGGCATACACACCAAGTGCCTAGAACCCATAATACTTTTTAGGGACCTATGAAAATGTTCTACTTCTTTTAAAATCAGGAGCAAAAATTGTTTGATAGAAAAATGTTTTAATATATAATATTAATATATTCAGGCTTATACTAAGTCACTTATAAAATAAGAACTTTGCTTTTCATGGAGAAAGGGTATTATAAAGGCAAAATGGCATAGGAGCCCATGAAATTATAATGTAATCCTGGTTGGGATAAAGGTGAGACTAAGTTTGTTAGAGAAGATAGATATCTACGTTGATTGAGATAATGTAGGTGTTTCTCTGTCAGACAGGCAAGAGTAGTTCACCAAGAAGAGAAGAGTAGTTCACCAAAGGTTGCAGAGATATGAATCATCTTAACAGGTAGTGAAACTCTAAAAACAACACCAGGTTGAATGTATGAAATTCAAGAAGAAGATGTAGATGATACCAAAATCTATTTATATAGATACAGCTCTTTATGCACAAACTTTCACAATTAGAGTACCTCAAGAGTAAGATTGGATATTTCCATATAAGATGGGAACATAAAAGAAAAGAAATGGGAATCACTATTGACTGATGCCACCCTTTCTTATTAATTAGCTCAGATATAAAGCCCTTCATTTCTAGGCAAGTAACTATATTATGAATCAGACTTCACTGGGATCTCAATTCAATGTCATCTTATGTGTTTCCACTGAATTTTCTATGGAATTTCCTCTTATTCATAACAACAACTAGTTAACTCAAGAAAAAAATATAATCATGGATTCTGTAGTATCTGTGTTAGTAATATTGATAATAGAAGGTGATGGAGTATGATGATAGCAAGATGGGGATAAACATTTCCATGGTTAAGCTACTCAAAGGTAGATCCAACTGACCTATCAGGGAAGCTGCAAACAACAAAATCACCTTTGAGAAAGGGTCCCCATGACTCGCCAGCCTTTCTGTCCAGCCTTGATATGAGTGAAGCTGCCAATGGTCAGACAGGGCCTGTAGTCATCCTCAACAGCCTAGCATCTCTGATTTTAGGGAAACTAGAGCTTGTTCATGGTGTAGTAAATGTTCATCTAATTTTGCCATGAAGGACATTGTTGTTCCTTTCATTTACAATGGTGTGAATTAATAGAGTTCCCTAAAACAAAATCTAAAAACAAATAAGTAGGCAACAAGAAGGTGAACAAAAGTTGTCACCCTTCTGTCACCCTCCAAAAATTCGTACTTTGAGCCCACATTGATTTAGGACAATGTTTCTCAACCTGGTCACTGTTGACCTTGTAATCCAGATAATTCTGCTGTGAAGGACTGTCCCGACCACTGTTGGATACTCAGCAATCTCCCTGGCCTCTATTTACAAGGGGCCAAAGGTAGCAGTCACCCACCCCTACTCCAAGTGTGACAACCAAAAATGTCTCCAGACAGTGCCAAATGTCCCCTGACAGGAGGAGCAGAGAGATTGGGACAAATCCTAATGGAGAACCACTAACTTATGATTGAAAGCAAAGCCCACAGGACATGAGAACATTTGAGCTGGTGAAGAAACTCTTCACATGAGATAAAGGCCACAGTTTTGGCCAAGGGAACACACTTGTTTTTGCCTAGGACTTAACAGGGAAATCTGGAAATTGTCAGAGTACCTTATTGGCATTTGGGGAAGCAAAGAGCTTCCAGAGCCCAGAGATCATATTGGGTTGAACATATAGCTACTGCAACCAGTAGTTACAACCACTTTGAACTCCAAGAGAAAGCAAGGCTGGCATTTTGTTTTGTGTTGTTCTGTTTTAATTTTTGGCAATACACATGCTAGGCAAGTACTCTATCATTGAGCTAGACTCTCAGTTCCTTTTTAATTTTTTATTTTGAGACAGGGTCTCACTAAATTGTACAGGCTGCCTCTAGCCTTAAACTTATGATCCTTCTGGCTCAGCTTCCGAGTAGCTAGGATTGCACACATGCTCCATGACAACCCATTGCAAGGCTGTTTTATCCATTCAATACTATAGGCCCAATTCCTAGGGCTATTGAGCTCTTTAAGAGTCCATAAAAATAAATAAGAAAAAAAATTAAGTTTCCAAAAATATGTAAAAAAAAAAAAATCAATGAATAAATATGTAAGGAGATGCCTAAAAAGTTAAAACTTTGGCAACTTCATTACCTACTCAATTTAATATTCATAACAATTAATATGAAAACAATTTGTAGGTAAGATTTTAACTTTAAAAATTCCACTGTAGAACAAACTATAAGTCAATTGTTAATTAAACTAGTGACTCCAAAATACAAAATTATAAAATCTTTTCAGTTCACTTTGCTACAAAATAAACATTTATTGTTAGATACAGATTTTCTGAGTTTGTTATTATAAAGAGTAGGACCTCAAAAATGAGTTTTGAAAAAATATAACCACCTTAAAATAGCTCTGAAGGATTTTGCTTTATCTACAACAAATAGCTGGAACTGGATTTCATGCCTGAAACAACTAAAATACACAGATAAAAATAAATGAGACAGTGGTTTTCAAGATGTTAGACTGGAGGCAATGAAGGGCAGCGATGCCTCATAGGTGGAACAGAGGTGAGCCCTGCAATTGCCCAGATTACTGCCTGGCCAGAGTCATGGGACAAAGGGAAGGGAACCCAGAGAAGTGGCAGGTATTCTTCCTAAACTGGATAGGGAAACCAGGCTAGCACCAGGGCCAGTATGGAAGAGCTCCAAAGCAATGGTAGGCCCAGCCCAAGGCAGGGTTCCAGAGAGAGAAGGTTGCACAGAGAAAGCACCAACAAGGCGTGCAGAGGGTCCCCAAGTCTTTAGCAATATACTGATGAGCACAGGCAGAGGAAGAAGCTGCTTAAGGCCCAGAGAAAAGAACATCCAAAAGAATCAGTGCAAATAAAAATCAGAGCTCACACAAGGCCAAGATGTTTGTTCTCAACAACCAAAGTAGAAAACCTCCCAACTCACCAGGTATCAGGGAGAGCAGAGAAGTTTTGGTACAAAAACATTTCTCATCTAGGAACCATAAGTGATAGTGGGAAGTACTCTTTGTAGCATGAGGTTTATCATCATCATCGTCATCATCATCATCATCATCATCACCACCACCACCACCACCACCACCACCACCACCACCACCACCATTTAGTTTGTCTATTAGAGAATACTGAATATTTATGAAGAGTCTGTTTAGTTTTTGGAAGAATATTGCACATATGGCAAATCTTTAGGACACTGGGTGGGGTGCATTTTCCTGGTATCTGTCCTCCCTGTCAAACAAGGGTGTGTAACAGCACCACTCATGGCCCAAATCATGTCAAAGGTATCTTCTGGCATGAATTTTTCAACATTTTACTTGCTGAAACTTCCTAGAAGTTGCTCACAATTAGATTGGTTTAAGAGTGAAACAAGATTATGGCTAGAATTAAAATGGGGAAAACCAGAGCTTAATCTCTAGATGATGTCAAATCTTAACTGGAGATGTAAGGGACTGGAGTGAAACACAGAAAATAAAAAGATAAGAAAAAATGGGTTGTGAGAATCACATTTCATTTTATTCCCTAATACTTAAGGTGAGCTATAATCCCCAAATACAGCTCATCCTTAACACATGTTAAAGAGGTATTAACTTCCTGGGTGGGTCTGAGTTACTCCTCCCTATTCTGCATCATTTCTGTTCAGTACATGATCTCCAACCAGGATCACAGTTTGCATTTAATTTCCCAAGTCTGGAAACACCTCGTGATATTTTAAAGTAATAAAGACATTAAGTGATAGGAACAAATGAAATAAGATTATAGTTGAATGTAAAATAGATTTCATCAATAGGTCATGTGGGATTTAGCAATGCACTACTTAGGCTTTTAAGAGAAACACTTTGTTCCGTTTCTGAGATGCTTTTCAAAGCTTGTCAAAGATGACAATGTGCAGACCCACACACAATAGGAGGGTGGCACTGGCACTCCTTTTCTCTCCACTCTCTTCCAGTTTCTCAGTTAGATTAATGGTCTAGCCCTTGAACCAGCTTAAAGCAGAAAGATACAAAGGAACACAAAATCCATAATCGAGGGAAACCTAGATAGAATTGGATCAAACCTTTGCAAAATACCCAGGTTGAGGGGACTTGGGAGGTCATCTGGGCCCCCACATGGTTCTTGATTACCCCACATGGTAAGTTCAGGTCATTTCAGGGCTTCTACAGTATATTAGTCTGGTTTATAAGACTGGTGTTTAGCTCTGTTTATACTGCTTAAGTCTGATGAATCTTCTCACAATACCTCAGTTTCTCTAGAAGCCTGGATCCTTGCTTGGACTTCAATGAGTGACCAGAACTCAACTGCTCTATTTACACATAAAGTTCTTGAACTTACTAGTATGCCTGGTAAACACGTCAATCCTGTTCCCCATTGCCACTGGAGTATTATTTAACTTCTAGGATCCTTAGTGCCTGCAGCCATAGCCCTGTGGCATCCGATCCCATCAGATCTCGGAAGTTAAGCAGGGTCGGACCTGGTTAGTACTTGGATGGGAGACCCCCTGGGAACACCAGATACTATAGGCTTGGGAGATGGACCCGGCAACCCACTCCCAAAAATCAATCCACCATTGAAAACCCTATGAACAGCAGAGAAGCACTGACAACAGTGTTTCCCCTGTTGTATGTAGAGTCACTATGAGTTGGATACCAACTCGATGGCGCCTAACAACAAGGGTCCTTAGTGTCTGTCTCCTCACAACTAAGTGGGCCCCCAAGACAGAAGATTGTCTGGCTAATCTTTGAATGTGTTACAATTCTCTGATTCTGTTAAATCTCTACAGTCACATGAATCTTTACCTCATGCTCACCACAGCTTTTCTGCTTTCCAGCTACTCATTTTCTGTAGTATGTCAAGCTCTTTCTCATATCTGGTCCCTCTCATGAGCTATTCCCATTGCCTAGAACACTCTTCTCTCCTCCATATTTGCCTAGGAAATGTCTTCCCATTCCTCAGCTCTGCAATTAAATTCCTTTTTCATTGCCTTCCCAGACTTGTTCAGGTCTACTTTATGACCTTCCTTCACTGTTATTTATTGTGTAATTTGTTCCATGTCTGTTTCTTTGCTGGACTTTCAGCTTTACCAGGACCATGTTTACCTTATGCAGCACTACAACCTTAGTGACTGGTACATAGTAGGTATGCATTAAGTGTTAACATATACAGTGTGCCTCAGGTACTCAGCTCCATTGTGTGATTCCACATACGCCCTGGGTCAGTTCCTTAACTCCTGACCCAGGCCTAGTTGTTGTTGTTGTTGTTAGGTGCTGTCGAGTAGGTATCTGACTCATAGTGACCCTCATAGGGTTTTCAATGGCAGATTGTTTTGGGATTACCTTGAGAGTGGGTTGCCATGTCCTTCTCCCATTTTTGCGGTTCTGGGAATCGAACTCAGGACCTCAGAGACTGCAGAGCGGCGCTCTACCAACTGAGCTAAATCCCAGCCCTGACCCAGGCCTAAGGCTTGCGTAAATCCTCTGTAAATCTTACATGAACTCAACAATATGGTCCTAATCTGGGTCTTGGGTCAATCCTTTCTGCCTGCTCTGAATAGCTAAGACTCACTGTAGTTTGGAACCAAAGAAAAGTGAAAAACAAAGTGCTTGGAAGTCCTAGAAATAAGTGTAAATCATAACACATTTAAAAATGTAAAATTGAAAGGAGTATTCAACTGAATTCTACTTTGGGGTCTTTTTGATTATGCAAAAAAATCACTTCAGATCACTGCTTTACAAGGTATTTACCTTGATCAAACATCACAAAAAGACTTTTTTAAAAGTCTGAGTCCATCTAAATGTGAGCCATCTCTGTTAAAGACTAGTCTTCTCAAAAGAGAAATGAGCACAAAGATGATGCCAACTATATAACTCAGCAGATGATCTCAACTGGGAAGAAAGAGGAAAGGCTAAGAATGCCAAAGTCACTGATGAGAAGAGGCACCTTGGACCATCTTCTGGTCCACCATCAGAACCGCTAAATAGGAAACATAAGCCTCAGACAAGCATGATTCCTTTTTTAAATGGTTGATATTGTTTACCTACAACTTTACAGTAGGAAGACAACAGCTTCATAAAGTAGAAGTATACAAGGAAATTTTCATAAGTATAAAGTAGTGAGTTAATGTTCCTTCAATAAAACTAAAAGCTGGAAGGAAATGAGGTTTTGATGCTCTGTTAAAGTGAAACCTTGAAGCACTGGAGCCAGAAAGAGAAGCACACAGTGAGAGACACAGGGACACACAGAAGCACATGCCCACATGCTCCCTGGAATGGCCAAGACATTGGGAAAGTTAAAGGGAACCTTGTGCTCAGCCTAAAGTCTGGGGAGAAAATAGGCACAGAATATGTTGTCAGTTGCAAACTAATGAATGTGATTCTTAAGTGTGTTTTGCATCTTGCTTTGGTTACAAAATTTCAAATATGAAGAACTGTAGTTAATCTATGAGAATATTTATAATTAAACAGTTATGCTGTCATCATGATCCATATTGTAAGACTGACTACTCTAAAGAATTTTATCATGCTCTCTCACACCCTTGCAGTGAAAACGCCCATGGATAAGCTTTAAGGTGAATTTATGTTAAAGTCTACAGTAAAATGGGCCATATCATAGAAAGGTTCTGCTGCTCCCAGTGTCACCTAAGCTTTTACTAAACTATTGTGAAGTTGGGCATTGAGAAGAAGGTTCCATTATATTCACTCACCCACCAATTCAATAAGGCCTTGTTAAGTGCCTACCAGGTGCAAGGCATTATGTTAGCCTCTGAGCAATGTGGATATGAATCAAATAGACATTGACTGCAGGCAACTTCCAACCTAGCAAGAGGGAAAATACTAACAGAAATGCAGAACCTAATTTTAAAAAGTAACATAGACAAAGAATTCACAGGAAGGAGGAATTATTCCCACAGATACTAAATGAGTTGTGCCTATGGGTACAGGTAAATGAAGAGGCCCAGGAGAATGGACAATTTTTAAGCATGAGGAATGAAATGAGAAAAGTATGAACAGAATATTCCATGTTGTATCTATGGTATAGACTTACATTTAGTCATGTTTGGCTGGCACAGATGAGATACAGAGGAAAATATCATTTGGTTTAGCTAGAAAGGAGATAGGGGCTGGGTGGCTGAGTGCCAAGCTAAAGAGTTTAGATCATCTTCATTATCTTGGGTTAAGAGAATGCAAGATGAGTGGCAGTGGATAACCACTGAAGTTAGGAAAACTTACCAGAGGCCACTATCATTTTGATGAGAAGTAATTAGACCCACCCAAGAGGTAGCTTCAATCCAGTTATTGTATTTTTGAGATGAGCAGGGAAGAGAGGTAGATAGAGACTCTTGTTTAAATCTGGGCCTCTCTGAAATGACATAGAAGGGGCACTTATGTTATCGAGGTTAGAGGGACCCAAATGCCCTTCAAAACTCTGTCACTGGTTCCTCTTCATTGCCCTTTGAATTCTTTTCTGGTTCTTAACTCCAGGGACATAGTGATTTCTCATGGTCCAAGAGACAGGGACCATTAATTAAGCAGTGAGAAAAGAAGCATAAGATCAAGTCCACTATGAGAAATTGCTGGAGAAGAGAGGAAATGCCCTCATAGACTAGAATCCTAAAGAAACTGCACAGGGAAATCCTTTCAGATGTTGTAGTTCCAGGATATTAGACAGCTCTTTATGGTCTTGCCTGCAGGGATGTATGTCGCAAGCTGTTGTGAGCAGTAGGGAGGCTGTGATATGGTTGTTGTTCTGCCAAGCAAGGCTGCATTTTCCAATTTAAAGCTAAGTTGCCCAGGAGCCAAGCTGTTTGCTTTCCAAAAGGGGAGACAGAAAATGTGTGTGCATACACGTGTGAGAGACAGAGCTTGTACATGAAAGAGAGCTTGCACATGCCATCCATGAGTAGAGACATCAGATCTATTTGTATGCTCACCCTCTGGAGCAGGGTGTTTTTGTTTTTGTCAATAAATGCTCTGCCCCACCACCCAACCCCCTTGGAAATCACTACAGGGAGTCCCTGAACCCTCACGACAGAGTAATTAACTACCTCTGTTAGATCCTGTTAGGATCTCACAGGAGACAAGAAAAAAGAGGAATTCCTTTCACTATGCGACATTTCCGAGAAGGATTCAGATAACACTGGAGTAAGTCACATTACTAGACAATCAGGGCGGCATTGCATGTACTCTGTGACTGAACCAGCTTTAGGATTCTGAATGAGTACAACAATGAGAATTTTGCTCATTAGTCTCCTTGATAAACATTTATTGAGGAGTTATAATTCCATGCCCTTCATACCAGGGTATTCAAAGCTATATGTAGTTTTATAGTTTAACATTTTTCAAACTATAACATTCATTTTTATATGGTGTAGAGATCTGGTGACCGTTATTTTTAATACTATATCCTGCTACCCTCAGGCAGTATTGCTGATCTCCCTTACCCTCCGTCTAATTTCTCTTTTTTCTACACTAGTTATCATTTTATACATTATATAATTTGCTTATTAAGTACATTTATTGTCTTTCTTCACTGCCAGAATGTAGGTTTCACAACTTTCTAATTGTTCAGCAGGAGTACCCCCAGTCTGTTGGAAAGATGACGTTAAACAAATACTTAAATATGAGATAAAAAGTCTCTCTCCAGGGCCTGTAATGGTATTATTTAGCTAAGTCTAGGGCACAAGGACCCCTAACAACAAGGGCCCTAGGAGAGTCTCCCTGGAAGAATCGATCTTTGGATGCATAGGAATTATGGAGTGGGGGAGTGAAATCTGTTCCTATAAAGGGAATCACATGTGGAAAGTTCCTGAAATGAGAGAAAGTTGGGCCATAGACTGAAACCTATAGAACACAGGTAATGGGAACAATGAAATGAGGCTAGAATAGAGATAGGACTAGATGATACAGAGCCAGGGAGGTCATGCTATAAAGCCTGAAATTCTATGAAAAATAGTAACTTATTGAAAAGTTTTAAGAGAGGAACTGTCATGACCTGATTGCACAGATGGCCAAGTATGGTTTTAGGAGAATGGAACAAGAATGCATATGGCAAGGTGGCCAGGTGAGGTTTCCTACAATCATCTAGATAAGAGGAAATGATGATTTGGGTTATAGAAAAGGCAATGGCCAGTGAATTAAAAAATAATCAAAAGACCAAGTGGTGAACATTTGGTCATTGTAATGTGGGAGTAGTGGAGGATGTCAAAATGCTTTTCCCTCTATATTTAAATCCTTCAACCCAATACTTAGACCTTCTACATTTTGTGATAAATAGCCTTCTGCTTATTTTCTCATTAAGTCACCCCCAGCCTCATCTTCAGTCAGCCTCATGAATCCCAATTGTTTCCTCATTGATTTCATCTGGTCCAGAGTCAGGCACAACATGGAACACACTAGGCCTGATAATCACCTCACAATCTCTTTAAAAAATACCATGCTTACAGAAAAATGACAAAATAGCATATTGTAAATTTATTCTTCAAATAAGTTGGGTTCCCTAAATATATACCAGTATTCTTATTTTTTTCTTTGCCTTGCCAACTCTACAATATCATTCAAGGCAAAGTAGTAAACCTGTATCATAAGCATTCTTTATAATGCTTATTTTCCCTCTAAGATGTTTAGGGTTAAGGCAATGTGATGACCTAATTGACAACTGTTGGATCCTTGCCTGGTGCCCTGGCTGATTTCAGTGAAGGCTTATCAGCCAAGCAGCCAGTTGGACTACCTTCATGCTTCTTTGAACACTCCATGGACACTTTGAGGAAACTACATGGCAACCACAGCTGCCAAAGCACAACTCTGGCTCTTAAAGTCACAGTCACAGCCACAAAGTCTCAGTGAACTCTAGATGACTCAGTAGTGTTTCCTACTCAGAATAGAGAGGGAGCATGTCCCCTAGTGTCCCAGGAGGCCTGTGACCAGTGCAAACACAATCCTTAATTTGCATGGAGGCCTTCCATGTTTGATGAAAATACTCCTGCCTCAACTCTCTCTTGCCTCTATAAGTAGGATGTTCAGCTCACTTTGTGAATCAGCCAAGAGACATCCTCCTGTATTGCCTCCTGCCATTGCAACATTAAACCCAATAAAAGCGTTCTCTCAAGTGATTTTCTTTTTTTCTATTTTTGATCTTCATCATGAAGCCAGGTCAGGATGACTGGTATTGGAATGTAAACAGATTGAGCTAAGTGGACACAGACTGGTGCATGCACATAATATTACTATGATATACTCCCATGTCACTGTGATGTGATTGGGCAATGGTCTTGACAATTAGCCACTGTTGTGTAAAAGCCTTAAGAACTCCCTCCACCAGCACTGGGCATGGAGAGGACAGGATGAGGAGAGAGGAGGGGAGGAGCAGAAAAGATGGGCCACTGTGGGGCGTCGTCCTGCCGCTGGACTCACTCCAGCCTTGAGCAGGGACCAGCAGCCAAAGACCTGTCTTCTGGTGAGGGGGAGCTGGGCACTCAGAAGCTGCACTGCCCGGAAAGGAAGCTTATGCCCACAGCTGCTCTGAGAAGCCTTGAAAAAGGCAGGCTCAGAGGCTTCTGCCCACGGCGTCTCCTTGCTTCTTTTCTCCCCAATGAAGACTCCAAGTGCTCTGCTCCAACAGCTCTTTATTTCTTCCTTGTCTGTCCCGGTCAATGGAATGGACCCAGACTGCTCCATGTATTGCCCTTATATACCAATCAGAGGCAGTTACCTCATACAGGTTTCAGCCAATCAGAGGGGATATTCAAATTTGGTTTTGTAGAAGTAGCCAATCAAGGGTGGTTCCAGAATGGTCCAATCAGGAGCCGTTCTGGGGTTTGGAAACAGCCAATCAGTGTTGAGGGGCCAGAGGCAAGGGAATAGATGCCAGAGCCATCTTGGGGAGCTCGACGACCCTGAGTTCCAGGATGTAGGGCAAAGGTGACTGCCTGGGGAACAAGCCTCAGCCCTCCAAGGGAGCCTAGATAAGCCCTGGCGTGAACTGCCTCTCTAGGCAGTGCCCTACAGGCCACAGAGAGGACTGTGGGGCATGGGGAGGCAACAGGGAATGCAGAGGGCAACAACCATAGGCAGTGCCACCACAGAAGGAATTGAGAAGCATACCCCAGAATAAAGCATTTCACACTTGCCTTCAGCTTCTCAAGCATGTTTTGGTTTCTCTGTGGCCCCCAAGAGACCCTCCCTTGTTGAGGAGCCCAGATGGGGTTCAACAATCATTAGTAGAACAGGCTTAACTGGTAACATGAAGAACAGAGAGGGAGAGAAGGTAGCTCTGGCAATGAAGATGCCTGTAGTGGTCAAGGTGGCAATAGTGACAAACGGCAGCTAATGGGTTCCAGAGAGCAGCCAGGAAAGAAATGACAGGAAGCAGAGACAGTGATGACAATAAAGGATGTGAGAAGCTGAATATAAGAAAGTATAGTCCCTGGTCATTGGAAAAGTTCCAGAGAGTTGCCAAACTTTAAGAGCCAAGGGTTTCAGACATCTGAGGTCCAAGAGCTATAAAACTAACCACTATCAAGGGCTAAGGATCTCATCATACTAGGCCTGAGAGCTTTCATGCCAGCTGCTGGCAAAGCCTGAGGATGCTGACACCCAATGCCTGAGAGCAGTAATACTTGGTGTAGGGCTGAGAGTCCAGGCACATAAAGCCCACATGAGAGTCGTAGCACTAGAAGGTGCTGCCTACTGCTACCACTCACTGCTGCCAGAAGCCAAGGATTATAAAAGCTGCCAGGTGCTCGGGCTGCTGGTGGTTAAAGTCTAGATCAATAAGCCTCCAATTTGAGAGCCTATAGCCATAAGTCTCTGGCTTCTAAAGGGTTTCCAGATGTAAGCTTCAGGTCTTCCAGTCCAGCTCCTAGGCCTTGGGCATTCAAGGGTCCAGGACTGCCAGCACTGGAAGAGTTTCTCCTCATCTACCCACGATTCTTATCCTGGTAGAGCAAAAGTATCCCAGCTTGCTAACTGGTATCAGATCTACTTAACTGTCGTACCTGTGATTAATGTATAGTTAATCATGAATATTCATATTAGAAGGAAAATGCATGAAGTCAAACAACCAGTAACCTCATTTTGGGTAAACAGCTTCACTTGGTCATTTTGCTAAAATTACTAAAAAAAAAAAAAAAAAAAAAAAAAAAAAAAAAAAAAAAAAAAAAAAGGAAGGGAGAAAAAAGAAATGAAAAAATGGAAAAAACTAAATGCTTTGAGTTTTACTTCCTCTTTCCTTTTTTTAAAGTGGAAATACTTATAAAGACATCAAAAGGAAAAGATCACAGGGATGATGGAAATAGCAAAATTTATATAGGATTTACTTACATAAATATATTAATTACCTCTCACAAAGGGGAATTTGATGGATGAGGATAATGCTATTTATAAGTAAACTTTAGGATAAAGCTAGCATCTGTTCCACTGCTCTCACCATGTCCTCCTTTGTCTCTGAACTTTGCTAGCTGTACCTGCAATGAAACCTAAGTAGGTTCACTCACAACCTATGTTTCAACCTGATGTCCCTAGAATGCCACCAGAAGGAAAAGATTTCCTCCCTACATCACCATCAACCCCACTGCATGAGTAAATGTATATGACTTTGCATCTAGATGAAAAAGCACTTTCTAATAGGTTTGAACACTAGATGTAGAGTGTAAGTCTAAACCCAAATCAGAACCAGAATCAACTAAGTAGACTAAGTCATGGTGACTGTTTATGACTATTCCTTTGTATTGTTGTTGTTGTTAGGTGTCATTGAGTAAGGCCCAACTCATAGTGACCCTGTGTACAATAGAACAAAACATTTCCAGACACTATGCCATACCTGGTGCTGTATTGGTGCTTCTCTGCTATTCATAGGGTTTTAAATGGCTGATTGTTTCCTGGAGAGGGCTGCCAGGTCCTTCTCCCATTTTTGCAGTGCTGGATATTGAACCCAAAGCCTCAGAGCTCACACATGAAGCACTCTACCAACTGAGCTAAACCGTAGCCTTTCCTGTGCATAACAGGAGGTTAATTACAAATGTGTGTAGTGCTTAGTTTACGCAAGGTGTTCTACAAACATTTAAGAGAAAGCACCTTACATTCAGTATTTGTGGTTCAGTTTTCTACTTTTGTTTTTGAGTGTCCAGACTTCACCAATTAGGAAGAAGCTACTATATGATTCTGCTAAATAAGAAGGAGCTGGTTTTAAAGAACATTAGCAATACTTTTTAAACATTGTCCTTATTCAAGCAGATAAAAAGATTATGAGTTATTTAGCTTTGGCTAATTCCCAGAGCCCCTAATTTGTTCATATCTATTTTCAGAAAAGCTTCACATTTGAATATGAGTTAATTTCACAATTTTCTCACAGAGAAGCCATAAGCAGTCAAGCAGGTAGCAGTATGCAGGCTACATATCAGCCAGCAGGGCTTTGTGAGGAGGAAATTCATGCTTGAGATTGAAAGGGAAATGTGGATAATGAGATAAGGAGAGTGATGAACCAATCAGTAGGAAAAATTTACAAAGCACTTGTGGGTTCTTCCTGAAGCCCTTAATTAACCGCATTCTCCACAACATGGAGCAAACACATCTGGGCAGCCAGGAAAATACAAACCCAGCATGTAGAGCTCAGTGACAAGTCAAGGCCAGCAAAATGGTAAGTGGAGCTCTGAACACTTCAGAAGCCCAAGAAAATAAAGGTCAAACATGAGGTTGAAGTTGTTGTTGTTAGATGCCGTCGAGTCGGTATCCGACTCATAGCGACCCTCATAGGGTTTTCAATGGCTGACTGTTTCAGGATTGCCTTGGGAGTGGATTGCCAGGCCCTTCTCCCAGAGGTTGAAGTTAGGATGGCCTAAACTTAAAAACAAACTAATGAGCCCAACTCCCTGTAGTTTAGTATCATGCTAGGAAGTCTCAATGGGTCTGAAAAAGAGGCAGAGATGACTGCACTTGTAAGTGAACAAGCTGTTAGCCCAAAACTCACAAATTCTTCCCTAAGCAAATAAAGCCAGTCACAGACTCATTTGCTTTGCCCTCGGGAAGCCAGGCACTTTTGCAACTGCTGGGTGGATGAGCAAAGAAAACTGTTTCTAACCAAAGCATTTACTTAGAACCTTTCTGCTGATGCAGGCTGGGTGCAATCCAAAATCTTACATCAATTTTATGTTAGAACAAAGGCAAGGCAGAAGATGTTCCTGCTGTTGGGGGACAGGGAAGGAATACCATCAGGCAGTGTTTAATCATGCAGACATGCCTACCGGGTTGAAAGGTGAAAACTGCAACCTTTAGAAAGATTGCGTGAAACCCAGTACTATAACAAAGACATTCTTTTATCCTGTTACTGAGGCTCTGAGAAGTATACTTATGTATCATGGATTCTGAGGCCCAGAGAGGTTAAATAATTTGCCTTAGGAAGTCACAAGGCTAACAAGTATTGAAACAATA
This sequence comes from Pedetes capensis, assembly GCA_007922755.1. Classification (NCBI taxonomy): domain Eukaryota; kingdom Metazoa; phylum Chordata; class Mammalia; order Rodentia; family Pedetidae; genus Pedetes; species Pedetes capensis. The sequence continues at coordinate 6,137 of VMDO01021468.1, read as the reverse complement.
CAAAATAGGCCTACTGGGCTCCAAGGGAAAAGGGCTTTCCACTCTACCACACTAGCTCCTCATCCTGTACAATGCTATTCTAGGGTCAGGGATGTAGCTTAGTGGTAGAGTACCTGCCTAGCATATGTGAGGCCCTCAGTTTGATCCCTAGTGCAAAAGGAAACAAAATATACTTATATAGAATAGCCAGACTACCAAAATTTGGGAGAAAGAAATATTTATCTTAACTCATTACTATGAATTAAATACTAAAATTAATAGTCTCAGGGTAAGAAGAAATTCTGTAAGTCATCTAGTCCAAGTATCCAACCTATGTAGAGAGTCTCAAAAAGGACTTTTACATAATTTTAGAAAGTAATAATCTTCTAGAGAGACAAACAGCCTTAAGGCCTGGGAATATCCCCCTTATAAAGCACTCTTTTCTTCTTAATGCATAACATTTTGAATGTTTGTTATGAACTAGGTAGAGCTAAGCCCTCCAAGATTGCCTTAATGAATCTTCATAATCTTACAAGGCAGACACTATTACCAAGAAACGTGTTTTATATATGAGGAAACTGAGATTTTGTGTAACAAGCAACAAGCTTCAGTGGAAGGATACAAATCCAGCTTATGAATGTGATTTGTAAGGTATAAAGAGATAGATACACAGTGTAATACAAGGAAGAAATTCCAATGAGTTTCTATTTTCTCTGGCTGGATATCAATGGATATTTGAGTTCATTTTCAAGCCTGTAGAGAGGTGTTCAATAACTTAATCCTTTCTTCCACCTAATATGTATCCAAACTCTTTTCTTCCTTGGTTTCCTAGAGCCAGAACAACTCAGTGTAACAGAGGGAACATGCTAACCACCATATACTGAGCCTGTATTTGAACACCTGCAGTGAACAAAAGCAGTCTTACTCCTTATCGCAGACAGTTCTGATGATCAGAAAAACATACTTGTATTCAGCTGACAACACAATTCATTTAGGAACCTCCCACTTACATCTCTTGTAGGTCAAGGGCAAAAAAACATGCTGATGAAGTGACATTACAAAAAGCAAAGAGGCTTAATGCTATTCACTGAAGCACAAGTGATCTTGAAGGAAATTGAGATATTCTTTTTCAAGGACACCTTTAATAGCTAAAGGAGTTTAATGTTTTATATCCAGCCAACCATACAGTTACAGACAACTTGTCAAACTAAAGTGGTTACATTTTAAAAATATTTCAATGAAATTTCAAATGTGTACAAAAGGTTTGAGTGACTGAGGAAGAATTTTTTAAATCACCTTTCCATTTACTTGAGATTGTTTTTAGTCCTGTGATTTTTGTATAAATATTTATGGAATCCTGATGGATAATGAGATTATAAGTCTTTATCTAGAAATTTTTCCAGTTCTCTACTCTCCATCAAATCTGAGCTTTTCGCCGATCTTTGGTCCTTGTTAAACAAGTAATCATTTTAACAACCTTAAAGGACACAATTTTAAATTCTTATATTTGTTATGGAATTTGTAATTGTTATTTTGGGACAAAAGTTTGAAGACTCAAAGCCCATGACAAAATAGATTTCCCACATGAAAGTTTTCATTTTGATCAAAGACAAATAAAGTACCAAGTGCTCCCAAAAACAACAAGAAGAACAAATGGGCACTTTGGATCATCAGCCAGGCAGGCTTTACAGGTGTCTTCATGTGGTCCCCACAATAACCCTTAGAAGTGGAGATTACTGTCCTATTTTACTGTGAAAGCAACTAAGCAGTAGAAAGGCCAAGTAATCTTTTCAGCATCATGTAGCAACTAAGCAAAAATAGTTCTCAAACCAGATCCTCAGATAAAACTTCTCTCAATAGAGGAAGGCCAGCTTGCAACAACCCAGAGGGGAATAAAACCATTTCCTCTTGCTCTGCCCATTTCTAGCAGATGCCAGCTCTCCCCAAGTGTGCACTTCATGAACACACACACACATGAACATGAGCATCAAGGTCTTTCACCTATTCTTAGCACCCTCAGTCCAGGTCCCTTAAAATAACAAGATTGCACCCACAAAAATGGTTTAGTCCATTTTGTTCTGGCAGTATCATGTCAAAATAAGCAAAATCCTCTTTGTGGAAGAATCTTAAATTATAGTTCTACACATTCAGCTGTAAAAGCCTAGTCCCTGGAAAGTGAGATGCAAATGTGCCCAGCTTGGAATGCGGTAGTTGCTCATTTCTACCACCTCAGTTCCTATCCATGCTCTTTTTTCATGGTTGCATTTCTCATGATATTCCTTTGTGTTTGCTTGTGGAAGTAACCCTTTTATTATCCTGGCTTCCTGGTACTTTGTTCTGCACTACAGCTCTGACCCACCACCTCCTCCCACTTGCCTCTCCTTTGGCTTTTCTCTTTTGTTCCACAAGCTATTATTTCTTCATAGGAGCTTAAAAATATATAAAGTGATATATGCACTGAGTCTAAAATGGAAAATAAAACTACAAGACTTATAGCCCCAATAACAGCCTCCTAATTCCATTTATATGGGGCTGGAAGTTAGCTCAGTTGGCAGACCACTGCTCTGCACTGTCTGAGGTGCTGGGTTTGATCCCCAGCACCATAAAAATGGGAGAAGGACTTGGCATCCCAGTCCTAAAACAATCCTGAAAGGATCAGTCATTGAAAACCCTATGAGCAGCAGAGAAGCACTGACATAGTGCCAGGCATGGCACAGTGTCAGGGAGTATTTCGTTCTTTTGTACACAGGGTTGCTATGAATCAGACACGACTCAACACCACCTAACAACAACAACAATTCCACCTCTACTCAGCTCCATGTCACATTTTTCAGAGGAAATCATACTGAAATATTTCCTCTGATATTCATAACCCGAGTCACACATTAAATGGAAAATAATGTAATTAGTATCATACAGAGGAAAAATAATTTTGACAAAAACCTTAGAGAAGAAAATCCAAAAGAAATAATATTGCTACAACCCAAACTAGAACTCAAATCTTCCAAATCAAGGTAACTCAAAATAAGATGAACTGGAGGCCAGTACATACATTTAAGTCTGTATAACAGCAGAGACCAAATATGGCATGATTTATCTTAATGATACGGATTCTGTTCTGGATGGGATTTATTTCTACTTTAACATAATTGTTAAATATGTAGACTCCACAGCCCAGTCCCAAGAAACAATCAGCCATTGAAAACCCTATGAATAGCAGAGAAGCACTGACAATAGTGTTACCTGTTTTACACAGAGTCACTATGAGTTGGACACTGATTCCACAGCACCTAACAACAACAAATATGTAGACTAATTTCATTAATGACCTTTAAATTTCTATGTATTAGTTACATAAATGATTTTTCAGAGTGAAAATCCAACTCCAGGTATTATTGCAAGATCAATGATATGAAATCAAATAAGACATATTTCTATTGAAAATGAAATTAGGCATCATCAAACATACTTTATTGCCTGTGTATAAGATGGGGGGATGAGGGGAGAACTTTTTCACCTACTGAGTCCTTTTCAGACACCATTTTTTTTGTAGTACTGGGTGTCTGAACCCAGGGCCTTGCACATACTTTGCAAGTGCTCTAACCCTGTTATGTGACCCCAGCCTTTTTCTTAATAATTTTATTGTGAGTTAAGGTTGTGCTAAGTTACACAGGCTGCCTCTGGCTTCCAACCACAATCCTCCTGCTTCCACCTCCTAAATTTCCGGAATTACAGTCATGCATCACCATGCCCAACATTAGACACATTTTTGACTCTTAAGTCTGAGGATGGATGATGAAGATATGAATTAAATTTAAACATACATAAATTTATTACATGAAAGATAATGAAGAGTCCATTCAACCCAATGTCTCCATTCACTTAGATGAAAAGACAATCTTCCAGATGGTAGAAGTAGCCCAGCACACACCTCTTGAAAATTACTACTTCAGTAGATTTGGCCCAACTCCCACCTGTGCAATATCTGCAACATCTCTTTATCTGCAACATCTCTTTACCTGAAGCACAGAGTATTTGCTCAGCCACCTGTAATACAGGCTGGAAGTGCCTGCATTAAAATTCCTAAAAGCATCCTTCAACCAATGTCTGATGGTAGTTGGGGGAAAAATACCCTGGCTCCCCCATTGCTTAGATGAGAAAAGTCTGAGGCAGCTAGTCTAGGTTGTCTCATACTCTCCCTGTAGGGTTAAGTTCCAGTCGCTCACAGTGGCAGCTATCTTGATTTTATACTTTGTTGGCTGTCTGCTTTGCCTGTCTCACTTTTCTACTCCACTACTGATCATTTTCTGTTCTTCCCAGAGAAACTATTTATACTTGCTTTATTGTCTCACAACATGTTTCTGTAGAGACTAGAACTAAGACAATGGCCAGCTCCTTATCTTAAATTCTGGCCCTATCATCTCCCATCTCCTTTTTCCTACCTATCTCTTCTTCCTAGGAACCAATCTTCTCTCTAAGAAGAAGCTGTCTCCCCATTCCCCTCCAGCTGTCTTTCTTTCAACTTCCTTACCCCTTTCTTTTCATCCAACCCAAAGAATGCTCCATATGCCATTGTTTCCTCATCTTTACTAATTGCAATATGGCTTCTTTGCCCATCTCTCTATTGAAGTCCTTTTCACTAAATGTCAACAATGACTGAAATGCTGAACTCTTTTACGACCCTAATTTGCTTGGTTTCTTAGTAATATGGGATAATGCAGAGATTATATTCAAGGTTCATTTACCCTGCCTTTTATCACACCATTGTCTCCATTTTCTTTTTACATTTCTGATCATTCCTTTGTGGCTTGTTTTGCTGGATTCTCTTCCTCTGCATGCTATTTGTTAATGTTCCCTAGGGTTCTCTTCACAGACATCTCTTTTCCTGCGTAATTTCACTCAACACTATTTTGTTTTTTTCTCTTTTCTTTGTTTCTTGTTTGTTTGTTTGTTGACACAGGGTCTTACTATGTAGTCCAGGCTGGCCTTGAATTCTCAAGCCTCCTGCCTCAGCCTCCTGAGTGCTAGGATTATAGGTGTATGCCCCCATTCCTGACTGTCCTAGTGTTTTAACCATCGCAATATGTTAACAATGTTCAGATCCATATATTCAGGAATGATGATCCTTCTGAATTTAGTCACATAGGCCCATCATCCCATTGGACATATTTATTAAATGTTTACAGACACCTGAGTTTCATATATCCAAGACTGAAGTCACCAAATTTAGCTTCAATCTCCTATAATCTACATCTTACTTAGTGAAACCTCCAAATGCCCAATCACCCATTGTCTCTCTTTGGGATCATGACTAATCAATTAACAAGTGAATTTTACTTCCTACATATTTCTCAGATACACTCTCTCCTCTCCATCTCCATTTACACAGGAAAATCAAGTAAAGTGGAGAACATAAAGTATAAATTGCATTGTTGTTGTTAGATGCCATCCAGTCCATATCTGACTCATAGCGACCCTATGTACAATAGGTGAAACATTATTGTCAGTGCTTCTCTGCTATTCATAGGGTTTTCAATGGTGGATTGATTTTTGGGAGTGGGTTACTGGGTGTTTTTCCTAATCCCTACAGTATCTAGTGTTCCCAGGCAGTCTCCCATCTAAGTATTAACCAGGCCCAATCCTGCTTAGCTTCTGATATCTGATGGGATCAGATGCCACAGGGCTACGGCTACAGGCATAAATTGCATTAGGTATTTAAAACCTGGCATTTCAAATTTGTCATTCTAAGAGTTCACTATAATTTCCCCTCTGTTCCCTCCTATGATATGATAACATCCTATTTGAGATCCTTATGTTCAGGTTATATCCCACTCATCAGGCCACCCTCGATCCTGCTATGAAATGATCTTTGTATAGAGAGACTATGTTGATGTCAGAAAGTTTAAGCTTCTTTAGATTTTGTACAAGGACCTTTATTATCTTTTGTTTGTTTTAAATGTAAAGGTGCTTCCTTTATTGCATCCATTGTTAAAGTTTTTAATTTAAAAAGTTAGAACAAATTTAGTAAAGACTTCCATTTTTGCAAGAACATCTAGGTGTTAATTGCCTGTACACATGGGATATGGGAGCTGCTTAAATTTTTCTTCATAATTCATTTTAGCGTCAATCATCCTATCTTAGAAGAAATTAGTACAGCA
>VMDO01021467.1:0-35365 GCA_007922755.1 Pedetes capensis | reverse complement strand
CTTTTTCTCTGATTCACCCTTTTCCAGCATCTCTTCTCGCCCCCTCCCGCCTCCTTCTTTTGCTCCTTTCTTTCTGCCCCTTCTTTCCTCCACTTCTCTCTTCCATTTCTCCTTCTTTTACCCTTCCCACATCGCTGCTCCCATTTCTCTTCCTGGCTCCCCCTTTCCCTCCCAAGGGATTCTAATGGCAAGCGCCCCTACCCGCTCTGGATGAGAGACCCAATGAGGGGAGGTCCAAGGGGCCACCCCCAGATCATGTGTTCAACAGGCCCAGGACGGAGAGGCATCGAGACCGGAGCCTGAGCAATGTCTGGACTGGGGTAGAGGCAGGAAAGCAAAGAATTCAGAATGTTCAGACCCCAACCGCGTGGAACCTCGCCTCGCAGGACGAGGAAACTGAGGCCCAAAGAGCAAAGAACTTGCTTTGTGAGGTCGGCCACAGGCAGGGCCTAGACCACCTCTGATTGCTTCCCGCAGCCTGGGGCTGGGCTCGGATACAGACTCGGGAAATGCAGGGGCGTCTGAGGCCAGGCTCTGCCTGTCCCTGCTTCCATCGCCTCGGGGACACCGACACGCTTCTCCCCTCTGGCCACAGCCCCTTCAGCAGGCAAGCGGGATGCCCCACAGCACCCCTAGTGGGGCTAAGCCGGGCGAGGGGACCCTGGCAACCCAGAGTGAGTCAGGGAGCCCCTCTCCACTCCTGCACTTCTCCAAGAGATATGGCGCTTACTGCTGCCGGGGGCGGAGGTACCGAGAGGACCGCCCTTGGTGGCCTTTGTCTCCTTTTCTCCTGGAACTAAAACAGGAGTATGGGGGAGGAGGCCAGACGTGGGGGGAGACGGCTGCGCGCACGTGGGAAAGGGATTTTGCAACTGAAGCAGGGGGATTGTCCCCCGCTTTGGGAAGGCTGTCTGGGAGCCGGTTTCCAGCTTGAAGTTCCCCTGGCCAAAGGCCAGTGATCAGGCTCCACTGCAGGGGTAGCGGGGCCACCCAGCCCCACCCCAGGAGCTTCTCCTGGCACTAACCATTTCAGAGCAAAGAGAGCGGGTCTCCTTGTCCATGGTCCCTGCTGTGTGGCCTGCCTTTGCCAAGACTGGACCAGGAATCTCCTAACTTCGCTGCTGGGGCTCCAGTTTGTTCCTCTTCTGTGGTACCAACCAGAGACATAGGCTCCGTGCAGCCTGCAGGGGCTGGAGTACAGGCCCCCTTGGGCTGTGGGCTGGGGCGACTCCACACAGGTACCTCCAGCAGCTCCTCACCTTAGGACACCAGACCGAATGAATAAAGCCGTGCCTGGGCATTTGTTGTTTTGTTTTTGTTATTGTTGTTGTTGTTGTTTGCGGTACTGGGGGTTGAACCCAGGGCCTCGCGCCTGCATGCTCTGCAAGTGCTGGACCACCGAGCTGCACCCCCAGCCCATTTTTTTTTTACTTTTTGAGACAGGGTCTCACTAAATTACACAGACTGCCTCTGGTCTCGAACTTGCGATCCTCCTGTGTCCGCCTCCCTAGCTGCTGGGATGACAGGCGTGCGCCAGTGCCCCGCAGCCTTTGTTGTTCACACCACAAAACCAGACACTTCTGGTCAAGGCTGGGACTAGTGGCCAGCAGGCAAGGCACTTGGAGTGCATTGAAGGAGGTGCTCACTCTCTGGGTGGTGTGAGAGCAAGGGAGGCACCCGAGAGAGAGAGAGAGAGAGAGAGAGAGAGAGAGAGAGAGAGAGAGAGAGAGAGAGAGAGGAGGGGGGGGGAGAGAGCGAGAGCAAGCCTCCTTAAATTCTGTGCCCCAGGGGCCTCCCTGCCCCGCCCTAGCACTGGCCCTACCAACACCTTAGGGCTGCCCTTACCCAGCTGTCTGGCCTTGACCGTCAACCCTTCTCTGGCATTCGGTTCCTCGCGTGGCAATGAAGAGGCTGCGCTGGATGTTCTCCGAGAGCATCTCCCGCTCCATGGCACTACCGTGTGGCCGGCATGTGCAGAGTGGCTGGGCCTCTTCCACCACTCACTGTGGCACCAAGCAATCACCTAACCTCTCTAGCCTCAGTTTCCCTATCCATACAGTGGGAAAGATAACAATACCATCCATGACCCCCGTGAGGATGAAACCTAGCAATGCACCCAAGCCCGGTTCCTCGCACGCAGTAGCACTTGACAACTTTAGCAATTCATATTATACTAGGTAGGTTTCAGGGCTGGGATTTAGCTCAGTTGGTAGAGTGCTGCTCTGCGGTCTGAGGTCCTGAGTTCGATTCCCAGCACCGCAAAAATGGGAGAAGGACGTGGCAATCCACTCCCAAGGCAATCCCGAAACAATGAGCCCCTGAAAACCCTATAAGGGTCGCTATGAGTCGGACACAACTCCAGGGCACCTAACAACAACAAGGTAGGTTTTAGCCTGCAGCCTTAGCACGGTGGCTTCCGATCCAGTCAGATCTCGGAAGCTAAGCAGGGTCGGGCCTGGTTAGTACCTGGATGGGAGACCACCTGGGAACACCAGATACTTGGGAGAAGGACCCGGCAACCCACTCCCAAAAATCAATCTGCCATTGAAAACCCTATGAACAGCAGACAAGCACTGACAATAGTGTCTTGCCTGCTGTACATAGGGTCACTATGAGTCTGACACCAACTCGAAAGCACCTGACAGCAACAGGTAGGTTTTGCATATCTTTTCTTCATCTTCACCTCCCCTTTGGGGTTATAAGTCCCAGCTGTCACCATGCCTCTCACCTTGATGTCCGTATGATGGCCATCCATTTATAATTCTCACGCTTCCCCTCTGACAGGCTCGGGGAGGTGGACAGGTCTTCCTGGAAAACCTTTCTACCGCATCTCAAGAGCAGCACAGAGGAAGCAGCCCTCGCCGCTTCTCTTCTCATGCATTCGGATGCTGTCGGCAGGGCTTGGGTATCTGAGGCGTGCAGGGGATCACCTGGTTTTCTGCCATGCTCTAAAAAGCCACCCAGATCTATAAAGCGGCACCTTGCCCACCCAGATGGCAGGGCTCCAAGGACACATGTCCCAACAGAGCCAGAAACACTTTTAGCAAACATCTTCAGGGTCATGGCGGAACCCAGGATCCATCATTCATTTGCCAGTCCCTGAGAGCCTATTTATAGGAGGGCCTGCCGTGTACACCCACTGCTGGATCTGGACCCGGCCCAGCTGCAGCAAGTTTATTCTGGAAGTTATAACATCTATGACCATAATGCTCACCTAAGGGCAGAATGTGAGACAGGAAATCTACTGCTCCCCTAGCTTGAAACCCCACTATTGAAAAGCTTCCAATGCCAGGCGTGGTGGCACACGCCTATAATCCCAGCGGCTCAGGAGGCAGAGGCAGGAGAATCACAAGTTTGAGACCAGAGGCAGTCTGCATAACTTAACGAGACCCTGTCTCAAAAAGTAAAAAAATGGGCTGGGGGTGCAGCTCAGTGGTCCAGCACTTGCAGAGCATGCAGGTGTGAGGCCCTGGGTTCAACCCCTAGTACTGCAAAAAAAAAAAAAAAAAAAAAAAAAAAATAGCTTCCACTGTAATTCTAGTACTTGAGAGACTGAACCAAGGTGATCTCAAGTTCAAGGCCAACCTGAGCTACATAGTGAGACACTGTCTCAAAAATTTTTTTATTAAATAATAAATAGATAAATAAATAGATAAAAGCCAGGCTCAGTGGCTCACACCTGTAACCCCAGCGACTCGGGAGGCAGAGGCAGGAGGATCGCAAGTTTGAGGCCAGAGGCAACCTGTGTAACTTAATGAGACCTTGCCTCAAAATACAAAGTAAAAAGAGCTGTGAGAGTGGCTCAGTGGTGCAGTGCTCACGAGAAGCACGTGTGAAGCCCTGGGTTCAACCCTTGTTGCAGGAATAAAAAAAAGTTACACAGCACATGGGCCAAGAGGGCAAGAAAGAGAGGGACATAGTGAGGTCTGAGAGAGGCCTAGGAGCAGATGCCCAAAGCCAAGTCCTTGGCTCTGTCACTTCTCAACAAGTCCATTTCTGTGTTCTGCACACTTCAGCCTGGACAAGGGTTGGGCTAAGGAGGCCAAAATTCTGGTGGCCCAGCTCAGAGGACACCCTCCTTCTTAGGAATAAATGACCAGAAGCCTAAGGCACTGGCTCAGGCCACGATGCCGCGCCCCTTCCTTCTTCACTCAGAGGTACCGGAGGCCCCTCCCTCCTCCTTCCCTCTCCGCCTTCCTTGCTGGGGACCACCTTCCCTCCCTCTTCCTTCAGAGCCCTGGCTTCAAGCCCCAGGGAGGAGGTCACAGAGGACTCTCAGGGGGCGACTGGGATTTACTGGGTGAAGCAACGATTCGGAACTTGTAGGGTCTTTTAAACTCGTCAGGCAGAACGTGACACTCCTGAGTGCTTGCGTGGGAATGTCTCGCTCCCTACCAGAGCTAACTAACGTGGTTGGGGCCAATGCACGTCTTAACTTACCTTCAGGCCGAGTACAAAGCCTTGTTAAAAGAATGATACAGTAGCTACAATTCATTGATAGGGTACTGAGCCATAACAACCTATGTGCACTCTACGTACACACCACCACAACCCACAATGCTCACAGGCGCCTCTGATCAGATTTCTGCACTCGCTCAGACCAGCACGGGAGAGGGAGGATGGAATGAAGCCCAGGTGAGATGATTCTGTTCACCAGCTTTTCATCAGCCCACAACAGCCAATCGAAGTCTTGATTAACTCGGTTGTATTTATTAAATCGTGTTCAATATTTAATAACTTCGACTATGGATTGAACATTTAATGAGATTGGTGGGGATTATTTGTGTATAAACATCAGAAGCACCAATTGTGCTGAATTGAGAATTGAGTGTGTGACTCATTCTCAGAAATGAGTGCTGGAAATCTCCCCGTTCCACATTCTCCTGAATTTATTTACATTATAGTTTACCATCGTGACCTTGTTACATATTATTCAGTGTGATGCTCTACTGTTACAACATAGATTATGACGCAGCCCCAGAAAAGGCGGCATCCGGATACTGAATTTCCTTGCATTTAGGGAAAGTTGGATTGGGTCTCTCAGTCTCCTTCCTCTATGTTTACCAGTAGAGCGGGTCAAATATGATGCTGTGAAATCCATTCTGCCGTAAGCCCTCAGTCTTCCCACAGGCACAAGATGACCTGGAAGCAACGTATATCACATAATTTCTCCCAAGACCAATTCGTCCAAGAGCAAGAATTTGCTTTGCAGAGTAGAGAGAAGCAAAATGACTTTCGGAATCATTTTTAAAGAAATAAGAATCGGATGCAAAATGTAGCTTTCAGAGGCATCGCGGGGATTCATGACAGCCCTTGGAGGACTGGCGAGCCTGGGAATCAGTGAATGAATTTAACATACCCGCGTGTGTGGATTTCACATGAATTATAGCTATATATTAATGATGCTCTTTGGCTAATAAGTAATTATAAAGTGTGGTTTGTTAAAGGCAAAGTTAAATGGTTGGAAACAGGCCTTACACCACAGCAGGCTGCAGCCCAGCTGGATACAAACTGCTTCCTCACGAGAGAGAGCAAATGTGAACTACTCTTCTCACTGACACACCTTTGTCATGTTCTAATTTGCTTTGATTTGGGGTCCAGAGCAAATGCAGATGAATGCTGTCAAAAAAAAAAAAAAAATAGGCATGCTGACCCAGTGGTGCATGCCTGTTATCCCAGCAGCTCTGGAGGCAGAGGCGGGAGGATCACAAGTTCGAGACCAGAGGCAGTCTGTGTAACTTAGCAAGACCCTGTCTCAAAAAGTAAAAAAAAAAAATGGGCTGGGGGTGCAGCTCAGTGGTCCAGCACTTGCAGAGCACGCAGGCGTGAGGCCCTAGGTTCAACCCCCAGTACCGAAGAAAAGAAATATATATATATATATATATATATATATATATATATATATGCATGGTAATAAAACAGTAGGGGGAGAGTAGCCTTCTGAAGGAAGTCATTGTAGTCACGCTCCTAGATACTGTTTTCATTTTAGTTACAACCGAAAATCAGAAAAGTTATACCCCTGAACACTTTCCCATCTAGGATCCCAGGATGTCTGGGGACCAACACCTTCTCCCCATCTTCAATAATTCGCCAACCATTCCATCTCTCTGATGCCATGCCATAGTGGATCTGCCCATCTTGAGTTCCCCAGTGTCTGGATCCCCTAATTTTACCTCTGCTCTTCTCAGAGCCTTCCTATTCTCTTCCAAGCTCAGTAAACTCCAATCTCAGTTCTCTAAAACTCTGATCATCAGTGAGCCTTCCTTGGCCCCCACCCCACTCTACCCATTTACTCACCTCGATTAGAATTCTTCACTGTAGTTTATCTGTTTGTACCTGAGCCCATTGGATGGTGAATTCTGTGGTCATTTCAACATCTCAGTGCCTTCCTTATACAATGCCAGGTCTAATGATGGACGGACTGATGGATGGACTTGGAGATAAAGGCACACGGGTGTTACCGGTAGCTCCTCAGGCTTTGACTTGAGTGGGGCAAGACGCTGGAGTAGGGAAACCTGATTTCCCAGGAAGTTCATAACGCCACTGATTCTTAGTGTCAAGATTCACCACTGGTCTGTGCTACAGATGAAGTTATCCTCCTCATCACGGCCACACAGCACGTTTTCATCCGCAAACACTTGCAGAGTTCTTATCTGTCCCAGTCTCTCTGCTCACAGCCTTGACTCACAGCCCACGTCAAGGAGTTACCCGAGGGGAATTTCCGGGAGCAGGGTCTTCTCTCCAGAAGGATGGGCAGTTTCCCTGAAGCCACTGAGACCTACTGGGGAGGCAGAGTGTCGTCCCCAAGAGGGGTCCAGGACTCCTGCCAGTGGCAGCTTGTCTTGACAGATCCTGAGCTTTTTTGCAGGGATGGTGTTTTTTGTGGGCTTGGTTTTTGGGGGTTTTTTGGGGGAGGGGTTTGGAGACAGAGTTTCAGTGTGTAGCACAGGCTGGCCTCAGCTCCACTCAAGATGCTCCTGCCTCAGCCTCCCAAACACTGGGATTACAGGTGTGCACCACTACCACACCCAGCTTCTGGACTTCATACGTCATTCTTGTTGTTATTGTTACTGTTGTTGTTGTTGTTGTTAGGTGCTGTCGAGTTGGGTCCGACTCATAGCGACACTAGTCCGACTCATAGCAACCCTATGTACAACAGACAAAAAAACTACCCAGCACAGCGCCATGCCTGGCCCTATGTCAGTGCTTCTCCTGCTATTCGTAGGGTTTCAATGGCTGATTAGTTCGGGAGTGGGATGCCAGGTCCTTCTCCCTAGGCTGCAGCATCTGCTATTCCCAGGCGCTCTCCCATCCAAGGACTAACCGGGCTGACCCTGCTGAGCTTCTGAGATCAGACAGGAGCCGATGCCAGGGTGGTATGGCTGCAGACAGGCTTGATAGAGGGGCCTCAAAGTGTTTGTTTAAGGAACTGAGGTATCAGCTCAACTCCCATGCATTAGACAAACTGCCCTCCTCTTCCTCAGCCTCCTCTGGTTCCCCTCCTTGCTCTATACTCTGTGCAAGGAGCCACTGTAAATATCTATTAGTACTTAGAATGCGCAATGTACATAGGATGAGCCTGGAAAAATTAGAAATCATCAAAAGGGAAATGAAGTGCATAAACATCGACAGTCCAGGCAGTGATGCCAAAAGGCTATGGGGTCCTGCGTCCCTTAGATGCCAGTTCCACAAGGACAGCAGCTTTGCTTTGTTTGCCGTTTCCTACCCGGCACCTCCTGGCAGGCAGAAGGCCGTCAGTGAGCATTGATGATGATTGAATGCAGGGTGAATCATAGCTTTGTCTCTCCTAGTGGTGCCTCCCCTGCTTGGCATGCCCGTCCACCTTTCTGTAGCCAGACTCTCCCTCATTCAGGCCAACGGAACTCAGGCGTATTCTCCCTGCGTGGTCTTCCTTGAAGCCCAGGTGAGACCAGACACCTGCCTCTGCACTGCCCTCCCTTACCTCTGTCCACAGCATCGTGCGTTCTGTTACCTGTCTGTTCCCCACCCCAGACTCTGAGCCTCACGAAGATAGGGACTGTATGCTGTTCATCGCCATAGCCCCCAGCTCCTTGGCAAGGTGTCTGGAACACAGAAAGCACTCTATAAAGATCTGTCAAGTCGAACTGAACGACCCCAAGTCGTTGTGGATTGGGCCACACCAAACGCCATTGCTGATTCATTTGCTCATCTGGCAAACATTGATCGAGTAGCGCTCGGTGCCAAGCCCTGTCCTAGGTGCTGAAGATGCTGCACTGAGCCAAGCAGACAAAAATGCTGATAAAGTGAGTGCTTGTCAACTAGATACAACCCAGGTCTTTTGCTGGGCTACTTAAATGCTGTGGAGAACGGATCTGAAGACTATTTTGAAGCTCACCTTTAACCATGTTATTATCTTAGGTTAGGCAGGAAACTCAGGGTCCCCATAACTCCATGGTCTCTCTTTCTGGGCTTCGGTGTCCCTATGTACAGAACAGACATGTTCTGTCGTCTCCCATGAGATATTTTGGTATACGTTTGTGCAGGGTCCTGTGAAATTCCTCGTACATTTTTAAATCTCAATAATTTGCCTAGAAGTGTTCTGCAAATAGCATTAAGCATTTCGAGGCTTAGAAAACACTTCACAATTGCTCAGAATGCATTTGTATTTAAGATCTCAGGATAAATAAAAAAAATGTGCAGTCCAATCAACTTTCGATTCAGTTGGAATTCAATTGGACTTAATTCAATGCCATTTAGGGGCTTCTCTGATCATACCCATTACCCCACGTTACACTGCACAAACATCGGTGGAGCCCTTCTATTGTGCCGTGCCCTGTAGTAGGCACTAAAGAAAACAAAGATTAATAAGGCCAAGTGGTCTTGACCTTTTAAGAGCTCCCAGGGTGGTGGTGGGGGGGGGACTGCTGCACAGCTGGCCAACTGTGACACAGGAGACTGAGAAACACTGCCAGCCAGGCTCACATACACAGGGGCCGTGGAGGCACAGAGCGCCCACACAGGCGTTTGGCCTGCAGAGGTATCGGGGAAGTCTTGGCTAAGTGGTAACACCTGAGCTGAGCCTAAAGCCCTAAAGCGATGAGGAAAGTTTGGAAAACAGTAAAAAAACAAAAAACAAAAAACATGGGCTCTGGGTGCAATGGCCCATGCCTGTAATCCCAGCGGCTCAGGAAGCGGAGGCAGGAGGATTGAAAGTTCAAGACCAGAGGCAGTCTGCATAACTTAGCAAGACCCTGTCTCAAAAAGTAAAAAATGGGCCGGGGGTGCAGCTCAGTGGTCCAGCACTTGCAGAGGCCCTGGGTCCAATCCTCAGGACCACAAAAAAAAAAAAAAAAAAAAAAAGGAGAGACAGGCTAGGGAGAGAGAAGTGTAATGGGCACAGTGACCAGAGGCGTTGTCATTGTTAGTTGCCATCGATTCGAGTCCCACTTGCAGCGAACCTATGTACAACAGAAGGAAACACTTCCCAGTACTGTGTTAGTGCTTCTCTGCTGTTCATAGGGTTTTCAGTGGCAGATTGTTTGGGGATTGTATCTGAAATGGGCTGTCAGGTCTTCTCCCATTTATGCCGTGCTGGGGATGGGACTCCACCAGAGGCACAGGGTACAATATTAAAGATCTGTGTCATGGACAGCTGGAGCAGAATGGAACTACAGGGCAAAGGGAGGGGGAAGGTTGGAAGGGTGAGATGGGCTCTGACAGTGAAGGACACTGAATGGTAACAGCACAGGATTTTATTCTGGATATAATGGGGAATGTTATTAAAGCTTAAGTGTTTTAAATTTATGACAGCTTTATGTATATATAATATATAAAGACATTAAGGTAGACTCTACTTTGAGGAGGTAACTATTCCCCAGTCGTCTTTTGAGTGCCTTCCAACCTGGGGGGGGCTCATTTTCCAGCACTATATCTGACAGTGTTTCTCTGCTATTCATGGGGTTTTTAATGGCTGGTTATTTGGGGAGTGGGCTGCCAGTCCGACTCCCCAGTCTGTCTTAGTCTGGAAGCTCAGCTGAAACCTGCCCACCATGGGTGGTCCTGCTGGTGTCTGAGATATTGGTTGCATAGCTTTCAGCATCAGAGCAACAAGCAAGCCCTCACAGTACAGCAAACTGACAGATAGGTAGGGGAAGAGTTGCCTCCTCAAAGTAGAAATGGAAATGAAGTAAAGCCCCCAAGGACCGCCCTTTGCTGATGTGGCACAACTCAAATGAGGAGGAACCACTGTAAATATCTATTAGTACTTAGAATGTGCAATGTATGTAGTATGAGTCTAGAAAAATTAGAAATCATCAAAAGGGAAATGAAGTGCATAAATATTGACATTCTAGGCACCAGTGAGCTAAAATGGACTGGCACGGTCCATTTTGAATCAAATAATCATATGGTCTACCATGCCAGGAATGAGAGATTAAAAAGAAATGAGCTTGCATTCATCATCACAAAGGACACCTCAAAATTGGTCCTGAAATACAATGCTGTCAGTGATAGAATAATATCCATACACCTACAAACAAGGCCAGTTAATATGACTATTATTCAAATTTACGCACCCACCACTAAGACCACAAATGAAGATAGGGAAGATTTTTACCAGCTCTTGAAATCTAAATATATGAGACATGCAATCAGGATGTACTGACAATTATTGGTGACTCAAATGCAAAAGTTAGAAACAAAGAAGAAGGCTCAGTAGTTGGAAAATGATGACAGAAATGATGCTGGAGACCACATGATAGAATTTTGTCAGACCACTGACCTTTTCATCACAAATACATTTTCTCACCCAAAATAAACAGTGACTATACACATGGAGGGCTGGGATTTAGCTCAGTGGGTAGAGCGCTGCGCTGCAGTCTCTGAGGCCCTGAGTTCAATTCCCAGCACCACAAAAATGGGAGAAGGACCTGGCAATCCACTCCCAAGGCAATCCCGAAGCACTCAGCCATTGAAAACCCTATGAGGGTCGCTATGAGTCGGATACCGACTCGACGGCACCTAACAACAACAACAACATACACATGGAACTCACCAGATGGAATATGCAGGAACCAAATTGACTACATTTATGGAAAGAGATGATGGAAAAGCTCTGTATCAAATGTCAGAACAAGACCAGGTGCTGATCGTGGGTCAGACCATCAGCTGCTCATATGGAGGTTCAAACTGAAACTGAAGAAAATTAGAACAAGTGTACAAGAGCCAAGGTATGACCTTGGGTATATCCTACCTGAGTTCAGAGACCACCTCAAGAACAGGTTCAATGCATTAGACACTAATAATAGAAGACCAGAGGAGTTGTGGCATGACATCAAAGACATCATTCATGAAGAAAGCAAAAGGTTGTTAAAAAGAAAAGGAAAAAAGAAAAGACCAAAATACATGTCAAAAGAGACTATGAAAATGCCCTTGAACATTGACCAGCTAAAGTAAAAGGAAGACATGATGAAGTTAAGGAACAGAACATATCAAAGGGAAGCTCCAGAAGACAAAATCAAATATTATAATCACATGTGCAAAGAGCTGGAGATAGAAAACCAAAATGGAAGAACATGCTCTATTTTTCTCAAGCTTAAGGAATTGAAGAAAATTTCAAGCCTTGAGTGGCAATGGTGAAGGATTTTACAGGGAAAATATTAAATGATGCAGGAAACATCAAAAGAAGATGGAAGGAATACACAGGGTCATTATACCAAAAAGAATCAGTGGATGACCAACCATTTCAAGAGGCTGCATATGATCAGGAACAAATGATACTGAAGAGAGAAATAGAGGCTGCCTTGAAGGAACTGGTGAAGCACAAGGCTCCAGGAATTGATGGAATACCGACAGAGATGTTTCAACAAACAGATGCAGCACTAGAGGTGCTAACTTATGCCAAGAGATTTGGAAAACAGCTGCCTGGCCAACTGACTGGAAGAGATCCATATTTGTGCCTATTCCCAAGAAAAGGGGTCTAACCGAAAGTGGAAACTATTGAATGATATCATTAATATCAGATGTGCAAAATTTTACTGAAGATCATTCAAAAATAACTACAGCAGTATATATAGACAGGGAACTGCCAGAAAATCAATCTGGATTTGGAAGAGGGTATGGAACCAGGGACATAATTGCTGGTGTCAGATGGATACTAGCCAAAAGCAGAGAATACCCGAAAGATGTCTATCTTTTATCAACTATGCAAAGGCATTTGACTGTGTGGATCATAACAAATTATGGACAACACTGCAAAGAATGGGAATGCCAGAGTACTTAATTGTATTCATGAGGAATCTGTACATAGGCCAGAGGCAGTCGTTCAAACAGAACAAGAAAATATTGTCTGGTTTAAAATTGAGAAAGGTGTGTATCAAGGTTGTATCCTTTCACTGTAACTCTTTAATCTCTATGCTGAGCAAATAATTCAAGAAGCTGGGCTTTATGAAGAAGAACACAGCATCACGATTGGAGGAAGACTCATTAACTCATTAATAACCTGCATTTATGCAGATGACAAAACTCTAGTTGCTGAAAGTGAAGAGGATTTGAAACATTTACTGATGAAGGTCAAAGAACACAGCCATTAGTATAGATTGCACCTCAACATCAACAAAACAAAGACCTTACAACTAGGTCAGTAAACAACTTCACCATAAATGGAGAAAAGATTGAGGTTGCTCAAGAGTTTGGTTTACTTGGTTCTACAATCAACACCTGTGAAAGCAGCAGTCAGGAAATCAAAAGGTACATTGCACTGGGAAAATCTGTTCAAAGACCTCTTTAAAGTGTCGAAATGTAAAATATCACATTGGAGATGAAGGTGCACCTGGCTCATGTCATGGTATTTTCAGTCACATCATATGGTTGTGAAAGCTGGACATTGAATAAGGGATACAGGAAAAGAATTGATGCTTTTGAATTATGGTGCAGGAGATGAATATTGAATATACCATCAACTGCCAAAAGAACCAACAGATCTGTCCTAGAAGAAGTGCAACCAGAGTGCTCGGTGGGAGCAAAGATGGCTAGACTGTGTCTTACTTATTTTGGACATGTTACCAAGAGGGACCAATGCCTGGAGACGGACATCATGTTTCAGGGAGTGGCAGGTTAATGAAAAAAAGGAAAACCCTCAACAAGATGGATTGACACAGTGGCTACAACAATGGGCCTAAACATAAAAAAGATGATGTGCCTGGTACAGAATTGGGGAGTTTCATTCTGTTGTACATAGGGTCGCTATGAGTTGGACTCAACTCGACAGCACGTAACAACAACAATACGTAAGGACATACGTTATGATGCTCTGTCACAAAAAATGGATAAAGGCCAATGTCACCTGCCTTTTATGGAGTGTTTACGCTGGGTCAGGCAGGTGCTGTGCTACGCATTTGATAGACAATGTCATATTTTATCTTTATAACCACACTGCGATATAGATTTCACGATGCCCATTTTATAGATGAAGCAGTGAAGGCTCAGAGAGGTTAAGTTTCCCAGCCAGCAAGTCATTAGCAGACATGAAGCATGAATGCAGGTGGCTTTGATTCCAGAGCCAGGATCTTAACTGGCAGGCATTGGCTCCAGGTTATACAATGAACAAATCCACAAATGAGAAGTTTGTACCAATTTTCTTTAGACTTAGTATATATTAAAGTTTAAATGTCTTATATCCTTTAACCCAGTATAAGACTTCTTGGAGCAAATATTAAATAATCAGAAATTCACCCAAAGATACACAAGCAAAGATGATTATGGCAATGCTACTTATAACAAAGAAAAGGTGGTGGTAACAACATGTTCCACATTAGGAAAGGGTTCCTTATCAAATGACGGTGTATCATGATGCTATTAAAACTATAATTGCACAGGAGAGAAAATTGTCTATATAATCACAACTGTGAAAGGAAAATGCACAACAAAATAAAACAAATCAAGATAAAAAGAAATATATCAAAATGTAATTAGCAGTGGCCTCTGGGATGGGGGTGTGAGACATGATTTTTCTCCCCTTTTGCATTCTAAATTTTCCACCTCATTTGGGCACCTCATTCTTGACATTAGGGAAAAAATATAGGAAAAAAATTCACATAGCCAGGCGCAGTGGCGCACACCTGTAATCCCAGCGGCTCAGGAGGCAGAGGCAGGAGGGTTGCAAATTCAAGACCAGAGGCAGTCTTCGTAATGTAATGAGACCCTGTCTCAAAAAGTAAAGAAATGGGCTGAGGGTACGGCTCAGTGGTCCAGCACTTGCAGAGCATGCAAGCACCAGGCCCTGGGTCCAACCTCCAGTACCGCCAAAAAAAAAAAAAAAAAAAGAAAAGAAAAGAAAAAAAAGAAAGAAAGAAAGAAGAAAATTCACTTGGTGACTTAATTACAACCATGTTACCTGGGTCTGCCTGGGCAATCAGAGAAATAAGGTGATGGATGTATTAGGGACATCGCCTCCCATCCCCTCCCAGATCCTTAGGATGTCTGAACAATTGGCTAAACCAGCATCTTGGCAGTGATATGCAAGGGCCCACATTCAAATCATCCATTCACTCATACTCACGCATAGACTCAAAGCAGAATAATTTGTCCTAGAATTTAAAATGTCTATGTTCTTTATAGCCTGCCGCCGCACCACTGTGGGGTCCAATCCCATCAGATATCAGAAGCTAAGTAGGATCAGACCTGGTTAGTTAGTACTTGGATGGGAGACTGCCTGGGAACACCAGGTGCTGTAGGCTTGGGAGAAGGACCTGGCAGTGCATTCCCCCCACCAAAAACAATCAGCCATTGAAAACCCTATGAATAGCAGAGAAGCACCAACAATTGCATTTCGTCTGTTGTACATAGGGTCACTGAGTCAGACACCAACTTGACTGCACCTAACAACAGTGTTCTTATAATTTGTTAAACTAACACATTTGTTAATATTATCATGTTCGGTCATTAGTCTGACACTGCTAATTCTTCAAGGGCAGATGAGAGGGCAGGGGAATTAAGAACAAATATATAACTTTGGGGCTAGGATTTAGCTCAGTTGGTAGAGCACTGCTCTGCAGTCCCCGAGGTCCCGAGTTCAATTCCCAGCACTGCAAAAATGGGAGAAGGACCTGGCAATCCACTCCCAAGACAATCCCGAAACAGTCAGCCATTGAAAACCCCATGAAGGTCACTATGAGTCAGATACCGACTAGACGGCACCTAACAACAACAACAACTATAACTTTGGGGCTGAACCTGGGAAACCGGCTGGCTGGTTAAGTGCTGAAACTTCCTATAAGATGCCTGAGTTCTCTCAAAGGAATTAGAGTTAAAACTAATAACCCAATTTGCAATAATTTAAAGCTCTTTTTAGGGAAGTTTTGACTCAATTGGGCTCATTATGCATGGGTTTAATGTGTAGCAATTTGTTCTTGAAAGCTAACATTATT
The DNA here is from genome assembly GCA_007922755.1 of Pedetes capensis. NCBI lineage: Eukaryota > Metazoa > Chordata > Mammalia > Rodentia > Pedetidae > Pedetes > Pedetes capensis. The sequence goes on along the minus strand of VMDO01021467.1, from coordinate 19,958 downwards.
GTTGGCAATAAAGATAGGAAGTGGAAATAAGTTTCCAATATGTAAAGCAGATTTATTTCTCGTTTCGTATGGGCTCGTTCCGGGTCTCTGCTTATGAATGACACTGTGCTCCCCGCAATAAGATGCCGTCCGTGCAGTTGGTTATGATAAATGGCCTGTAATTGTGAATCTGATATTGGTTTTCAATATTGAATTCATCATTCTGTCCGCTTAACAGATATTAAATACTTTTAAGAATGTATCCATTTGCCTGATCCATCTGTGATTTTTCAATATGTAAAATTTATTAGTTTCCTAGTTTTTTGAGATTTTAACAGCCGACAACATCATTAATAACGCTGAGTAATGGAGCTGACCTCTTTTCAACTTCGTTCCCTTCCACTAATCCAGAACGCTCAAATTGAATCAAAATGTATTCAATTTAGAGGCCCGAAAAGAAAAGGATCGCAGTGGAGTAGGGCGGGGGTGTCAGGTGCAGCGGCCGCAGGCTGGCTGCACCGTCATCAGCTCCACCTCTTCACCTCCAGCCCCTGGCAGAGGCAACCGGCCCAGGCCACCTGGACCCTTGCTGCTGCTGCTGCCGCCGCCGCCGCCTCCTCCTCCTCTGCCTCCTCCTCCTCTGCCTCTTCCTCCACCTCCTCTGCCTCTTCCTCCTCCTCCTCCTCTTCCTCTGCCTCTTCCTCCTCCTCCTCCTCCTCCTCCTCCTCCTCTTCCTCTGCCTCTTCCTCCACCTCCTCCTCCACCTCCCTCCACTTGAAGAGCCAGCTTGGCCGCCTCCTCCCTCAGCTGCCTCAGTTTCTTCAGTGTTGGTGATGGATGATCACAATAATGCTGCTTGCCTGGCTCCCTCGTGGAGCCCGCGTGGTGAATTAATGAAAGCTTGCGTGCTGCATGCTCAGAAAGCCCCATCCAGGACCATGACATTGCTGTCCAGGAATTCTCATCATGCTTGCGGGTGTGTGTGTGTGGGGGGGGGGTGGATGCCTGCCCCTGGCTGCTGGGATGGTGCAATGGGAGACCCAGAGAGAAAACGCCGCCCGGCGCAGAACCAGGACTTATCCTGACTCTGGGTCTGGCTGGTTACAGCCTCCCTTCCATGCTGCCACCAGAATAGCATGGGGCTATACCCATGCTGGCTGGCTTTTGTTGGTTGGTTTGTTTTTTAACCAATCTGCAGGGCTACATCTTGGGGTTCCACATTCAGAGGCACCAAAGCCTGTACCCCTGAGGCCTCCAAGGTCAGGGAACATGCAGGCCACCAGTTGTGGGCTCCCACAATGAGGGAACCGGAAGGGATGGAGCCAGAACTGCAAACACAGGCAGGGGACAAAGAGCCTTGCGACAGGCCAGGGAGTGGGTAAAAGGCAGCCCCATCAGAGAAACCAGCTATCGCGGCAGGGCGCAGTCGCACATGCCTGTAATCCCAGCGGCTTGGGAGGTGGAGGCGGGAGGATCGCAAGTTCGAGAACAGAGGCAGTCTACGTAATTTAGCGAGACCCTGTCTCAAAAAGTAAAAAAAAATGGGCTGGGGGTGAAGCTCAGTGGTCCAGCACTTGGAGAGCATGCAGGCGCCAGGCCCTGGTTTCAACCCCCAGTACCACAAAAAAAGAAAAAAAAAAGAAAGAAAAAGAAAAGAAAAGAAAGAAGCCAGCTACTGCTTCCTGGTCCTGCCTGGGGGACAGGGGAGATCACTGTCTCAGGTGACTCCTGGATGAACAGCCCCTGCTGCCTCAGACCTGTGGGTAATTGAAAAGTAACCCCCCTTTCCCTCCCCCAAGGCCTGATTTTATATTCTTGCAGCAGCCTGATTGACTTTCAGTCCGATGAAAATCCGCTTCCTTGCAAGTTTTGTCTATTTAAAGATTATGGGCCAAGAACAAACCTATCAGAAGAAACCAGGAGCTGTCGATAGGCTCCCCAAGAGGTGACAAATTTCCAAAGGGCTCCTGAGTCCTTTGGACTTAAGAAGAAAGTGGCTTTTTTCTTTCCTTCTTTCTTTCTTTTCTTTCTTTCTTTCTTTCTTTCTTTCTTTCTTTTTTTTCTTTGTGGTACTGGGGGTTGAACCCAGGGCCTCGTGCTTGCATGCACTGCAAGTGCTGGATCACTGAGCTGCACCCCCAGCTCATTTTTTTACTTTTTGAGACAGGGTCTCGCTAAATTACGCAGACTGCCTCTGGTCTCAAACTTGCGATCCTCCTGCCTCTGCCTCTCGATCCGCTGGGATGACAGGCACGCGCCACCGTGCCCAGCTTGGAAGTGGCTTTTTTTTAAACCAGAAGCCAGAGGGTCCCCTGGTTCCAGACCTGACCTAGGAGGCAATGTCAGCCAAGGTGTCCCAGCTCTCCACACCTCCTCCACGCTGCCTCTCCGGCTCTACGGAGACACTGTACAAACTGTCAGGAAGCAGGTGAGCCTTCGCAAACTCCAGGCATCACGGGTCTCAGGACGTTCTGCACCCTTAGCCTTCGCTGCCGGGTCTCTTGCTCCACTTCCCACATGGATGGCTACCTCCCTCCGGGAGCCCGCCCCCAGAGGCAGGGGCCATTTTCATCTGACCAGCGGGAGAGTACCTGTGAGAGCCTCAATGCTTAGTGCCCGGTGACCTGCTTGGGAGACACAAAGCCATATAAAAGGACATTGCTGCCCTCAGGCAGGACGACTGCTGGTCTTGTACTTCAGGATCAATTAGTGAACACTAACCGCATGCCTGCATTGTGCCCGATGCGGCAAAGAACACAGGAAAAAGAAGCCGTGTTTCGTCCCTGCCTAAGGAGCTTACCCTTTTTGGAGAGATCTTATTATGCAAACCAGGACAGCTCGTATGAAGTGCTAAGCTGTGCGGTGGAGGCGAGAAGTGTAAAAGAATTGGGGAGGATCGATGCAGGCTGGAAATAATCATGGCAAACCATGGGAAAGCATCATAAGAAAGGGACGAGTGGGGGTACAGAGGGCAGGGTAGGCTGTGTGCGTGTACACGTGTGTGGTCAGAAATGACTGTCTTAGCCGGGCACGGCGGCGCACGCCTGTCATCCCAGCGGCTCGGGAGGCGGAGGCAGGAGGATAGCAAGTTCGAGACCAGAGGCAGTCTGCGTAACTTAACGAGACCCTGTCTCAAAAAATAAAAGAATGGGCTGGGGGTGCAGCTCAGTGGTCCAGCACTTGCAGAGCATGCAAGCTCGAGGCCCTGGGTTCAACCCCCAGTACCATAAAAATAAAATAAAGAAATGACTGTCTTTACTGTTTGATCCCTCAGTATCTGCCTCCCTCCAGATGCCCACCCACACCTATCCCACGAGCGGAAGGAGACAATAAACATTAATGGTGCACCTACCTCGTGCCCAGGCCGTTTGGCAGCCAGTGTTCCTTACCATATAATCCTCGGCAGCCACTCTGCCAAGTAGACGCCACGGTTCCCTTCTGTGGAAGAGGACCACACGGTGCAAATGGTAAATCATTTCCCCAAGAAGGCAAATCCTTTGCATCACCCGTAGTTGGCCAATCTGAGGTCCAAACCTAGGTGTTAGCCTCCCATGCCCATACTCTTATCACCAAATCGCACAAGCTCTAGGAAGCAGAAAGGGCAGTGCCCAAGGAAGGCAATGCCAGAGCAGAACCTAGAAAGAAAAGGAAGAGAAGCGGAAATGGCAGGATGCCCAGGGGCTATCATGGGCAAGTAAGGGATCAAGATCATTGTCCTTTAGAGACGGCCACCGCTGGCATCCCAGCTAGGACTTCCCTCCGTGACAGCTGCTCCTTAGGACGCACTGCCAGTGCTCCTGAGAACACTGGGCTCCGTCCTGCAGCAGCTCCGTTGGGGCTCTGCGTCCTTTCCCCAGGGCAAGACAAGCTTAGGGAGGTTGGCGCTCAGAACTGCATCTCAGAGCTGATCCTTCTTCCCAGGTGTGGAAGGAGAAGTTCCCACTGAACCAGGAAAGACGTGTCTCCCCACACTGCAGTGGGTCCTGTTCTAAGCCAAAAATCAGTGTCATTAGAATGATAAGAAAATAGGACCAAGGGGTACCCCCCACTATACTTAATTATGGGCAAGATGGAAAGAAGAAACTCTGGTGTAGCTTATTTAAAAGGTACGATCCTGAAGTAGAGAAAGAAGAAAGAGAGAAAGAAAAATAGAAAGAAAAAGAAAGAAAGAAAGAAAGAAAGAAAGAGAGAGAGAAAGAGAGAGAGAAGGGAAGGTTAGGGAAGGGAAGGGAAGAGAATAGAAGAGAGAAAAGACAAGAAAGACAGGCTGGACATGAGGGCACACACCTATAATACCAGCAACTCGGCGGGAGGCAGAGGCAGGAGGATCATGAGTTTGAGATCAGAAGCACCCCGTGCAACTTGGCGAGACCCTATCCCAAAATAGAGCTGGGATTTAGCTCACTTGGTAGAGCACTGTGCTGCAGTCTCTGAGGTCCCGAATTCAATTCCCAGCACCACAAGAATGGGAGAAGGACCTGGCAATCACTCCCAAGACAATCCCAAAAACAGTCAGCCATTGAAAACCCTATGAGGGTCGCTATGAGTCAGATACCGACTAGATGGCACCTAACAACAACAACAACAACAATCCCAAAATAATACCTGCAGCTGTAGCCCTGTGGCATCAGATCCTGTCAGATCTCGGAATCTAAGCAGGGTCGGGCCTGGTTAGTACTTGGATGGGAGACCGCCTGGGAACACCAGATACTGCAGGCCTGGGAGAAGGACCTGGCAACCCGCTCCTAATAATCAATCTGCCATTGAAAACCCTATGAACAGCAGAGAAGCACTGACAACAGTGTTTCGCCTGTTGTATGTAGGGTCGCTATGAGTGGGATACCGACTCAACGGCACCTAACAACAACAACAATCTCAAAATAAAAATTTTAAAATGGGCTAGGGGGCAGCTCAGCGGTAGAATGTTTGCAAAGTATGTGTGAGGCCCTGACTTCAGCCCCCACCTCCGTCCAGTACTAGAAAGTGAGAGAGAGAGAGAGAGAGAGAGAGAGAGAGAGGAGAGAGAGAGAGGCGCAGGCAGGAAGGAAGGAAGGAAAGAAGGAGAAAAGAAAAAGGGAAAGAAAGAATAAAATGAAGGTGTCGTTTCTTCCGCACAGGGTCTCGCTAGACAAAGGGGTGCAGGTGATAGCAAAGACACGTGGGGAGCCGTTGCTCATCCGGAGTGACTGTTTTGAGGATGAAGATACAGGAAGCCCTGGTCTCGGGGACATCTTACCTGTCTCCCCATTGCCTCTCTAAGGAGATCGGATAACATGGAAAATGCCAAGGGCTGGCCTGCAGGACCAAGTCCCCTCCCTCCAGATATATTAACAGCAATCACAAGAAAGCATTAAATCTCAACTCCTTTGGCACACAAGAGATAGGGTTACCACAAGATTATTGTCATCACATCCCCGCTGCAGTCATTAGCATTTATCCGCCACCAACACTATACTTAGCACAGCACAAAGCAGAAAGGATGATGCAGCACCTGCTTTGAAAATAAATATCTAGGCTTCCCGCAGGATTTATGTCCCAGCAGGTGGCACCAGCCTTTAGCGACACAGGGTACTCGCAGCCCATGCTGTTTCCTCATTTTCCTTGACTACTTCAAGTCTTCTGGAATTTGCTCTGTGTTCCAAGGTCCTGCCTGGGTCACTTGGTCCTCCATCAGCCTCTGTGGCCAGCGTTAGGGTTCAAAGAACAGGGCAGAGGGCAGAACAGAGGGAGACAGCCAGGACCCCGAGGTGGCGCTAGAGCAGGCAGGGGGCACGGGGTGGATTTTCATGGCTGGCCCGTGGGTCAAGTTGAATCCTTCACCCCTCTACTGCTCCCAGCCCTTCATCTCCCTTATCACCTCCCTCTGTGATCTCACGCTTTGCAAATCCTCACCCACACTTGAAAACTGAGACCCACAGTATTGCAAAACTTCTCCATACCCAACTTTGGGACGTGAAAGCGCTGACAAGTGTCCGTGGCCATCTAAGAAATGTACAAACACTACGTAGACACATCAGTTCCTCAGGCAGAAGCCCACTGCCCACTGCCAAATGTTATTTTTTTGCAGCAGCTCTGCGAGAAAAGTCCTGTTTTTCACCAGAGTAAGCCGGTTTTCACAGAGCAGGGGGAGGCCAAATGCCTTCACTGCTTTTTAACCAATGGAATTTCTGGATGCAAATAAATGAATCACCTTTGTGATGATTGGCTGACCAAGTTTCCTTGTCACACATGAGCCAGGCTTGGTGGATGTGATTTGTATCCTCATGAGTCCGGAAGATAAAAGACTGGCATCGCTAGCCCAGGGAATTACGAGATGTGTCTTTATCAGTGAAAATAAGGTCATAATGAAGCCCGGCCCTCGCCTATTATATGTGTTTCCCATCCCGTTTTCTGTATAATGTGATCCGGCGCACAAGCGTGAGCTGGAGTGGCCCAGTGTATAAATTAGCCACTTAAAAAAGCTGCATGAAGTATTTCAGGGTCACCAGGGTCCCTTCTAATGCATTGATGCCACTCTTCAATGGACGCTGGTCTTCTTTACGTCTGACCTGTGTTTCGATGACAATCTGATGGAAGAACTCCCTGCAGCCCATCTGAAACTAGGGGGGGGAAAAAGCAACGAGAAATCACACCTCCTGACCAGACAGCTGACCAATCGTGGCACTCAGTTCCCTGGAGCCATTTCTAAAGAGAACTATTGGTTAAATGATTAAGTAATTCGGCCTCTGTTCCCAGAGCCATTTTTCGGGTGTGGCCTGGGACCTCGGAAGCCTCGGCTCCTTCGAAGGCTGTGAGGAGAGGTGCACTTTACGTGTGGAAGGAAGAAAGTGATGGATTAAAAAACCTGAAAGTCCCTGAAAATGGCTTCTCTTCACTGGGCGTGGTGGCGCACGCCTGTAATCCCAGCAGTTTGGGAGGCGGAGGCAGGAGGATCACAAGTTCGAGACCAGAGGCAGTCTGCGTAACTTAGCGAGACCCTGTCTCAAAAAGTAAAAAAAAAAAAAGGGCTTGGGGTGCAGCTCAGTGGTCCACCACTTGCAGAGCATGCAGGCGCGAGGCCCTGGGTTCAATCCCTGGTACCGAAAAAAAAAAAAAAAAAAGGCTTTTCTTCCACAGAAGTTCAGCCTGGAATTTCCAGACTTTTCTCATAGATACTTCTGCAAACACAAGTGTGCCTACTCAGTGTCGCAACACAGTAGGATGAGGTTCGTTTTTCCTCCCATGGCAGTCACTGAGATTGCTAGTCAGCCGTGGGCAAGGGGCTGAGGGGGAGACAAAAAGAAAACTGACACAGGGCTCTGTCCTCGCGGGGCTCGCGAACGACTCACGAGATAAGAAATTATTAAGCACCTGCTAGCTGTAACTTCCCAGCTAACTGCTTTATGTATTTATTTGTTTATTTATTTATTTTTAGCTGTTCTTTTTAGACACGAGCAAGTTCCAGGGGGAGAATAACAGAGAGAGGAAAGCTGAGACCTTCTTTTATTTCAATATACAAAGAACCCATTCATTTATTCAATGTGTTTTATTGAAAACCTAATATGCGCCAGACATTGTTCTAAGCCCTGGGGGACGGTGAACAAGACAAAGGCTTCATAGATCTTACACCTAATGGGGGGACAGACAACAAGCAAACGCAAAGGACACAGATTTGTGATGAGAAGAGTGTGGGACAGCCGGGCAGGCTCTACACCCCGACTGCCTTGGCTCACACGCCACCTTTGTCAACTGCTGGATGCAGAAACTTAAGGACGTTGTTTAAACTGTGCTGTCTCTGTTTCCTCGTCTGTAAAATGAAGACAGAAATGATAATGCCTAGTCTGCAGGATTGCTGCTAAGATCAGTCATGGCAACACAGGTGAAGTGCTTTGAACACTGCCAGTCCTAGGTCGCATCACATGTACATGTGCTAAGAATATAAATTCCCCATTTGTTGTTGTTGTTGTTGTTGTTGTTGTTAGGTGCCGTCGAGTCGGTCTCCCACTTATAGCGACCCTCTGTACAACAGGGGAAACACTATTGTCAGTGCTTCTCTGCTGTTCATCGGGTTTTCAATGGCAGATTGATCTTTGTTGTTGTTAGGTGCCGTCAATTCAGCGTCCGACTCATAGCAACCCTACGTGTAATGGGTGAAACACTATTGTCAGTGCTTCTCTGCTATTCATAGAGTTTTCAATGGCTGATTGTTTTTTGGGGAGTGGGCTGCCGGGTCCTCCTCCCAAGCCCACAGCACCTGGTGTTCCCACTCTGTCTCCCATCCACATAGTAACCAGGCCTGACCCTGCTTAGCTTCTGAGATCTGATGGGATCAGACACCACAGTGGTATGGCTGCAGGCATTGTTGTTAGGTGTCCTCAAGTCGGGTCTGACTCATAGCGACCCTATGTACAACAGAATGACACACTCTCTGACACTGTGCCATGCCCGGCACTATTGTCAGTGCTGCTCTGCTACTCATAGGGTTTCCAGTGGCAGATTATTTTGGGAGTGGGCTGCCAGGTCCTTCTCCCTAGCCTGCAGCACCTGGTATTCCCAGGCAGTCTCCCATCCAAGGACTAACCAGGCTGACTCTTCTTAGCTTCCTAGATCAGGTGGGATCTGATGCTAGAGTGCTAAGGCTGCAGACCCCCCGCCCCCACTTATTAGGTAGAAATAGAACGACAAAGCAAAAATAAAGGCATTACAGAAGATGGGGGTACTACTTTAGATTGGGTGGTCGGGGGAGGCCTCTCTGAGGGGCAGCCTCTGCGCAGAGGGCCGAGCACAGGGAGGGCATGAGGCGTGATCATAACGAGGGAAGGTGGCTGGGGCTGTAGTTCAGTGGTAGAGCACTTGCCTAGCAGGTGCAAGGCCCTGGGCTTGATCCCCAGTCCCTCCTACACACAGGGAAGATCACTTTGGGCAGAGGAAGACCAAGAGAAAAATCCCTGAGCAAGGTCATGCTTAAGGCGACAAGGGAGAGTAAGAGACCAACAATGACTGAGTAGGGAGAAGGAGAAGAATGTCAGGAAATGAGAGTAGTGAGGGGGTCATAGGCCTGGTTTTATATAGATATAGATAGATATAGACATATAGATACGTGGCCTTAGAGGCCATAGTGGGGATCTTGGATATTTATTGGAAATGTTAATGTACATTCAATGCATTTCATTATGACATTTCCATATATGCGTTTCATTGGACACTGCACAAAAAAGTTCCCCGTTACCTTCTTGTGCACTTCCTCCGCCCACCCCATCCCCCCACCAAAGGCCTCTCTTCCACTTGCATGTCTTTTTGTGGGAATATTTTTCTATATCTTGGATTTTTTAAAGAGTAACAAGTTGGTACAAAGTTTTGAGCAAGGGAGTAACAAAATTTACGCTTTAATATCTTCGTTGTATGGCAGTTCCTCAAAAAATGGAAAAAAGGAATTCTCATACAATCTAGCAATTCCACTTGTGGGTATGTACCCCAAAGAATGGAAAGCTGAGTGTGAAGAGGCAGCGGCACACCTGTGTTTGCTGCACCATTACTCATAAGAGCCACGAGGTGGAAGCAACCCAAGGGCCCATGGACAGATGAATGGATAAACAACACAATGTATCCATGAAGGGATACGATTCAGCCTCAGAAAGTAGCCAACCCTGACACCAGCTGCCATGTGGAGGAACCTTGAGGATGTTCTGTTAAAGGAAATAAATCGGTCATGAAAAGACAAATGCCTGTGCCAGGCGCAGTGGCGCACACCTGTAATCCCAGCGGCTTGGGAGGCGGAGGCAGGAGGATCGCAAATTCGAGACCAGAGGCAGTCTGCGTAACTTAGCGAGACCCTGTCTCAAAAAGTAAAAAATAAAATGGGCTGGGGGTGCAACTCAGTGGTCCAGCACTTGCAGAGCATGCAGGTGTGAGGCCCTGGGTTCAACCCCCAGTACCGCAAAAAAAAAAAAAAAAGAAAAAAAAAAAAAAAGACAAACGCCTTATGTCACTTCTTTGAGATATCATAATACGCCGAAAGTAGCATGGTGGCGGCCAGTGCTTGAGGAGAGGGAGAAGTAGGGAGCGATCGTTTAATGGGGATTGACATTCAGATTTCCCAGATGGAAAGAGCGGTGGAGATCCATTTCAAAACAACGTGAATATACTTACTACCGCTGAACCATCCAACTGATGAGGGGTGAACGCGGTGAATTTTATGCACATTTAGCACCATTTTCAAAAACATCATCCGTGTCTGGCAACAAGAAGGAAGCAGATGATTTAGTTATTCCTTGCTGTGTCAGCAGCCAGCTCAAAAGAGTAGCTTGAAACTCCCACCATTTCCTCCTCCCTGGTGATTCGGTGGGTGCTGGGCTCAGCCGGGTGGTTCTTCTCACGTGGGCACCAGTTTAGGCTGCAGCCATGCAAAGGTGCAACTGGCTGAAACACCCCTGACGCTCGCTCACCTCTGTGGGGATGATGAAGAGGCCAGATGCAGCTGGGACCCTGATGGCTGGGCCTCTCCCTCTTCACATGCCCTGTCCACAGGGTCTCCTAGCATCTCCGCAGAGCAGCGAGACTTCAGGCAAGCTGCTTGGGGGCTCCCAGACATTTAAAAGCCTTCCTGACACGTAGTTCAGAAACACTAAGCATCACACCGCCTATAGCCTGGCAAAAATGAGTCATGGGTCCACTGAGATCTGATGTCATAGAACAATGTGAAGGTTTGACTTCAGGGAAGACGGGACCACAGGGGACTTCTCTTGGAGGCTAGGCACACAGCAGACACCTGCAGCAATGCAGGTGAGAAATAAGGACACTCAGACCCGGGTAACAGCAGTTTAGGTGGTAAGAGGGGCCAGTTTGGAATACATTTTAAAAGCAGGATTAGTAAGATTTGCTGCTGGATCAGATATGGTATAAGAGGGAGGAAAAAGGAGTCAAGGATGAGGCTAAGTTTTTGGAGGAGGCCACTGAATGAGTGGTGGTGTCATTAACCAGGCAGCCACGTGTCACTGGTGTCAAACCCCGCCCCCTTCTTTTGTTTGCTCTGTAGTACCTTGGCAGTCAGCCTCTCTAGGCATCCACTTCCTGGCCTGGGAGATGAAGAGGACAATGCCTGCTCACCCTATCTCCCAAGATCAGCACAGGAGCAAAGAGACCGCGTTATAATAGCGATGTCTGGAGCTCCTCGTCCACGTGTGGCTGAGGGGAAACCAGCCACTTCGCAACCACGATGCCTGGTTCTGGTCTCAGGTGCATCTTGGACTTTCTGAAAGCACTTGGGCAAGTCATTTTGCCAGCTTCTTTATCTATAAAATTAGGCAGGCTACAATAACTGCAAGCTGGGATTTAGCTCAGTTGGCAGAGCGCCACTCTGCAGTCTCTGAGGTCCCAAGTTCGATTCCCAGCACTGCAAAAATGGGAGAAGGACCTGGCAATCCACTCCCGAGGTAATCCCAAAATAGTCAGCCATTGAAAACCCTATGAGGGTCACTATGAGTCGGATACCGACTTGACTGCACCTAACAACAACAATAACTGCACTGCCTGTGCCAAAGGCATATTTACAAAAATCACTCACAAGATGGAAAGCCTTTTTCAAAAAGGCACAAAATGGCAAACAGAAGGTATTATTATTATTGCACCAGTAATTACAGTTACAATATCCAGGCTTGGGGAGAAATGGCAATAACAACAGGGTGGAGTCCATAAAACCCTCCCCTTTCTCTTGGGACCCAGGGGTTCTGGGTTTGGCTTAAGGAACAGCTGGGGGGCAGGGGGGGAGACCATGCAGAGCCGCTGTAAAACACAACCCCTAATAAGTCAATCACGCGCATGGCATGAGGTTGGTGAGTTATTCATAATAACGAAAACCAGATAACAAGCTGGTGTTTGCAGCACTTTGAGGTAAACTGTTCTGTTGCTTGATTTTTTTTTTTTTTTAAGCGCGCTGGAGAACTAAGGAGGAAAAGTAGCAGGTCACATCATGAAAGCAAGTAACAGCAGGATCTGAGGGAAGAGAGGCCCCGATAAACACCTCTCTTCGAAATTGAGTGTGTGAAAGCCGGGCGCGGTGGCGCACACCTGTAATCCCAGCGGCTGGGAAGGCAGAGGCAGGAGGATCGAAAGCTCAGGACCAGAGGCAGTCTGCGTAACTTAGTGAGACCCTGTCTCAAAAAGTAAAAAAATGGGCTGGTGGCACAGCTCAGTGGTCCAGCACTTGCAGAGCATGCAGGCACGAGGCCCTGGGGTCAACCCCCAGTACCACAAAAAAAAAAAAGAAAGAAAGAAAAGAAAAAGAAATTGAGTGTGTGACACCTGGCACCAGGCTCTGGGACCCAGGTTACATGGACGGCAAGACCAGGACTCCAACAGCCACAGTGGCCACAGAGGGCCTTTTTGTTTTAAGGTCTCATCCGAGATACACCCACACAGTGAACAGTTTCGTATTCAATTTATTCTCTGCAGAAGAATAAAACACTGAGCCAGTGCTGCAAGGATGTGAACTTGGGTTCTGAGGTGGTGGAGAGCAGCCGCTGAAACGCTCAGCCACCCCCTTCCTCGGCGGAGCCCGTGTGCACCAAAGGGCCGAGAGCAGTCCTCGCCTTTTAAAAAGAGTGCTTCTGTTTTCATTATCGTTTAAGGCCCTAGTCAGTGTTGGATGATAATAAGGAACTGGCGTGGGGGAGAAAACGCACGCAAATCACAGGCACACACAATAAAAATGCTATTAGAGACTTTTGTGAATATAAATAGTTTTTTAAATGAGGCTGCTAAGACTGGCATCTTAGATGCTTCCTGAAAGAGAGTCATGTTTATATATTCCAGCGGTTGCGCGGGTCCCCAGTCTCGGCTGGCTACCACGGAATGGGCTGGCTAATTCTTTTGGCTAATTCTTTTGGAATGAATATCAATGCAGACTGGTCGTGGGGGCTAAGAGGGGAGACGTGGATTTAAGTGGAGGGCGAACAAAGGGCAGAGCAAAGGGACTTGATGCTGGAAAATTGAAGAGGACAAAGGAACATGAAGAATAAAAAGGAACTGGGACTGCTTGCCTGGGAACCCTGTTGAATAACAGCCTCCACTGTACCGACTCCGGGGCACCTAACAACAACCACAAACAACAATTGTGTGCAGGAAGAAGATTCCTGTGGCAGTTTTGTCTTTGCATTAGCAACAATCCCAGATGCTCAGGGCACCCGTTTCTTTGCCTCCCTTCTGCCTGGTGAAGGCATTGCAGTAATTAATGAATGTTCAGTGGATCACGATAACATCAGTGATGATATTTCCTTTAAGAGAATTAATCACCCCATACACATATAAGCCCCTAGGTGTTAAGCGGGCTCAGATTGAAAAAGAAGAAGTAGAGGAGGAGGATGAGGAAGAGGAGGAGGAGGAGGGTGGCATGTAGGAATTCCACTTTGGAAGTTAAAGTCCACCGAAGGAATGTAAAGCGGGCGGAAGGAAGGACTCTGGGACGGTGGGGAGTGGGAACACAGGAGGCAGAGGCAGAAGAACCAGCCGAGCACAGAAGTCTGGGTCCACCCAAAGGTGGGGAAGCGGACTAGAATAACCTCTGCCTTGTCACTCAAATCACCCAGGTACAAAACACCTGCGCAACCAGGCGAGGATGCGCGGCAAGTGGTCTGCTGAACCTGGGGCCAGTGGCCATCAGCTGGAGAGCCATGGGGGCCCTGGGGGCCGAGCAGGTGAGTTGCAGCATCCTCAGCTGGCCCTATCGGCTACTAGTGTTGAGTCCTTAACATGTGAATAAGGAGGAACATGTGCTAGGGAAATCTAGCTAGCAGGTGAGAACTGGGTCACCGCCATTTTGGTGTCCATCAAGGCCTTAACGCAGGACTCAAATCATTTGCTCTCACTCTTTCTTTCTCCCCCTACCCCTTCCCCACCTCCTCCCTTCCTCTCCCTCCCTCCACCCAACCATACAGAGTCTTAGTGTATACCTCAGGCTGACCTGGACCTCACTATATCCCTCTGTAGACCAGGCTGGCCTTGAACACCCAGTCCTCCTGCCTCTGCCTCCTGAGTGCTGGGATTACCAGCGTGCACCACCACGTCCAGCTACAATCTGTTCTTCCTGCCACTTCCCTCCCTACTTGGCTCTTTTAGCCAGTGGTGCCATCATGGTCCTGGCTTCTGGCTCCAAACCCAGAGCTATCCCTCCACTATGTTGTCACCGCTGGTCCTCATGCACCCATCACCATCTGTCTTGCACCTCCCTCTTCCTTTCAGTCCCTCTGGCGTACTCATGCTTCAGCCATCTCTCCTTTGCGGAGACCTCCCCCTCCCCTCGTGCTCTCATTTCCTTCATCCCTTCACATCCCCGTGGCACGGCTCCAGGTCGATCTCCTGATACAGTGCTTGGATCACACCATTCCTCTGCTCAAAACTCCCTCAGGGCCCCCCAGTTTCAACCCCCCCAAGACTGAAAAGAAAGAAAGAAGAAAATGAACTGAAAAGAAAAAAAAGAAAAGAAAGAAGAGAAAAGAAAAAAATTAAAAAGAGGAAAAGAAAAAGAAAGGCCATATGGGCTGCGCTTGGAAAAAGTCGCAGGGCTGCGGCTGCCCAAGCCCTTGGGAGTCCACATCACCCCACCACATACCCTGGATGCTGGACTTGCATTTACAGGATCTAATGTTTGCCCTGCTGGGTTTTGGTCTTGCTTTAGTCTGGTCTTTCCTGGCTGTTCTCTCATTCCTCCTTTTTGGAATGGGAATGTTTAGTCTGTGGTGTTGTATATTGAAAGTACGGTCATTTTCTTTTTGATTTTACAGGGGTTCACGCCTAAGAGTTTGCCTTGAGTCTCAGAAGAGACTTTAAACTTGGACTTTTGAACAATTCTCGAACTATTAAAACTAGGGGGACTCTTGGAGATGGACTTAGTGCATTTTGCATTATGAGATGGACATAAGCCTTTTGGGAGGCATGGGCAGAATGTGATGGTTCGAATATGAAATGTCCCCCACAGCCTCATGTATTAGAGGCTTTGTTTTTTTGCTTGTTTGTTTTTTGCGGTACGGGGGGTTGAACCCAGGGCCTCGAGCCTGCAGGCTCTGCAAGTGCTGGACCACTGAACTGCACCCCCAGCCCATTTTTTACTTTCTGAGAGAGGGTCTTGCTAAATTATGCAGACTACCTCTGGTCTCGAACTTGCGATGCTCCTGCCTCTGCCTCCCGAGCCACTGGGATTACAGGCGTGCACCACCACACCCGGCGTATTGGAGGCTTTGTTGCCAGCTATTGGAGGCTTTGTTGCCAGCCGATGGGCTTTTGGGAAATGCCTGGATCCTGAGGACCCTGACCTAATCAGTGGATTAATCCCTTGTTGATTCATAATATGACGCCATTATTGGGAGGTGGTGAAAAGTAGGAGGTGGGACCTGGTTGAAGTGGGTCGCCGAGGCCATGTCCTCCAGGGTTATACCTTGCCGTGGCCTCTTCCTGTATTCCTTTGTTCTCTACTTCCTAGCTCCCATGATGTGAGCTGCCCATGCCCTCCCCGCCATGATGGGCTGACACTTCGGAAAACATGAACCAAGATGAAAGTTTCCTCCCCTCAAGAATTTTTTTAATTGAGAAAAAGAAAAAACAAACTCCCCTGGGTTTCCCACTGCCTGTGGGACAAACCCGAGTGTTGTGGTCCTAACATTCAGGACTCTCCACAATCCTGCCTTAATCCCTCTGACCCACGCTTTGTCAAGGGCCAAGATACGTTCATCTGCCCCTTGCCAAGTCTCTGCTGGCATCCCACCTTCTGCTCTGCTTAGAGTTGATTCATTTGCCATCTACGTGGATTGGCCACCCTTTGCCTATTTTAGGCTAATCTTCATCCCTGGTCTTAGCCAAGCATGTCCAACCCACAGCCCACAGGTTGCAGGCAGTCACAGGACAGCTCGTGATGCAGCCCCTCACAATCTCTTCACGTCATGTGATTTTTAGTATTTCCTTGTGACTCCCCTCATTCTGTATATCCACTAACTATGTTATGTCATTTACGTGCAACCCAAGACAAATCCTCTTCACTTGATGCGGCCCAGGGAAGCCAACGCTTGGACACCCCTTGTCTCAGCAATGCCACCTGCTTGGCCTTTTCCTGCTCCCCCTGGCACTGTGCTGCTGCCTAGCATCCTGCCTCTTTGGGTATCCACATCCCTGTCAGGCTGACAGCTCCTCGATGGGCCGGCACCATCCATATCTTCATTTTTGTCTGTGTCCTTCTCTAGGGCCCTAAACAGAGTCGTTGCTCACTAAATAGTTACCCATTTAGGAGAGGAGAACCTTAAAATATTCTTCACCGTTTCCAAAATGCCTCCAGCCCTAGCCAAGGCAACATACCTGACAAACCCAAGGCAAGCACTCCCCCTCCTCTGACCTCCATGACTCAACTCAGGGTACACACTCAAGGGTCCCACTGGAAATGCCCACCCCAGTCAACACAGCTCCCAGCAATGGAATTCTACAATGGTTCCCACTTCTAAGCCAATAAGGTGGAGGCTAACTTTAGCTCAGTTGGTAGAGCACTGCTCTGCAGTCTCTGAGGTCCCAAGTTCGATTCCCAGCACCGCAAAAATGGGAGAAGGACCTGGCAATCCACTCCCAAGGCAATCTTGAAACAGTCAGCCGTTGAAAACCCTATGAGGGTTGCTATGAGTCGGACTTGACTAGACGGCATCTAACAGCAACAACAACTTCAGCTCATGACTTATGAATCCCCAGCACAGCGGAGTGGAAGGGCGTCCATGACCCCACAGACGCGCACATGCCCCTGCTGCACGCAGACACAGGCGGAGACAACATAATAAGCCCTGGCAGAATTTTGAAACTTCGTTCTCCAATAGCCCGTGGAATTGAATTTCTACTGTCTGAGTGCGTACATGGATATGCCTTTTCCATTACTTGTTTAGGCAGACGATAAAACGTTACTGTGGAGGAGTGACCGATTTATGAACAGGTTGCAGACTTAAGGCTCGTTTATCGGCCATTGGGAACTTAGACTGTGTTTTTGCCTGGAAGCAAGAGTGTTGGGAGTTCCCAGCACAAGCCCATAAGGTACTACACTACAGTGTAACAAAGCAATCTTCAATCTATTCATCGGGGTTTGCAAACTCCAGCAGCCAAGGAACCGTGTGAATGAAGGCGTGGGACTGGGGACACCGGGAACAGATAGATGCCGTGCTGGGCCCACCAGCACAGCCCACCCAAAAACGGGCAGCAGCGCCCCAGCCCTAGCAGATGGCTGCCTGCGGAGAGTGCAGGTCCGGTGCAGCAGATTGGGAAAAGCCACAACTCATATTTTAATGTGAAAATAGTTGGCAACTAATTTGAAAAAATTTTCAACACAGCGCAGATGAAACAAGACACATCAGTGGGCTGAAATTGGCCAAAGTTTGCAACCTGGGCTCAATAATGTTGTTTTTTTTTGGGAGGAAAATTTTAAATTCCTACAAGTCAATGCCAGAAAGTGTTTCCCCTCTTCTGGTGAGGTGGGGTCCCAGGATTAAGGTTCCATTTTGCATGGAGAAGTCTTTTTTATTTCTTACTTTGCAATACTGGGGGGATTGAGCCCAGGGTCTCACACATGTTTTGCAAGTGCTCTACCACGGAGCTGCACCCCCAGCCCATCTTTTACTTTTTGTTTTGAGACAGGGTCTCACTAAGTTGTGCAGGCTGCCTCTGGCCTCAAACTTGCAATCCTCCTGCCTCCGCCTCCGAAATTGCTGGGATTACAGGCATGCACCACTGAGCCTGGCTCCGCATGGAAAAATCTAATCTCTCTGTGGCTATAAGAATACAAGCCTGAGATAGGGCTCCTGGCTCTAAAGCTGTTCCCCCTTTCGCCTCCATTACTGAATTTGAGGATGTGATCTCCATTCCTTTCTGTTATGTCAGGGTCATTTATTAATACAGTATGTGTAAGCTAGGACCTGCCCACAGTTTGCTTTTGTTGTGGTGGTAGTTATTATTATTATTGTTCCAGTATTTGTTTGTTTGGTTGGTTTTTGCTTGTTCTGTTTTGTTTTTTGTCTCTGTTTTTTCTGATTTTTTTTTTTTTATTCTTTTTGCGGTACTGGGGGTTGAACCCAGGGCCTCCCGCCTGCATGCTTTGCAAGTGCTGGACCACTGAGCTGCACCCCCAGCCCATTTTTTTTTTACTTTTTGAGACAGGGTCTCGTTAAGTTACGCAGACTGCCTCTGGTCTTGAACTTGCGATCCTCCCTCTGCTTCCCAAGCCTCTGGGATGACAGGTGTGTGC
The DNA here is from genome assembly GCA_007922755.1 of Pedetes capensis. NCBI lineage: Eukaryota > Metazoa > Chordata > Mammalia > Rodentia > Pedetidae > Pedetes > Pedetes capensis. The sequence continues at coordinate 1,744 of VMDO01021467.1, read as the reverse complement.
CACCGCGCCAGGCTTAATCAGCATTATTAACAGTATATTTTCCCTTCCTATTTAGTCATTTTGCTTTTTCACACTTTCATTAACATCATGAACTGAATGCCAGTGGACATAAAACGTTGTGTTTTCAACATCACAAATATCACATTAGCTATAAATCAAATAGTTTGGGTAGCCACGCGTGCGCCACCACGCCCAGCTTTTCATAGGGTTTTCGATGGCTGATTGTTACCGGAGGGGGATCTCAGGTCATTCTCCCAAGCCTACAGCACCTGGTATTCACAGGCAATCTTCCATTCATGTACTAACCATACCCAACTCTACTTAGCTTCCAAGATGTGACACCAGGAGGGTATGGCTGCTGTGAGGTGCCATTGAGTTGGGTCCAACACATAGTGACCCTATGTACAACACAATAAAACACTATGGCTACAGACACTGTAATTATAGTATTTTAGAATTCAGTCTATCAATATAGACGTAAAATGGGATTCATGTTCCCAAATTTAAACATATGCAGTGACAAAATAGCAAAATAAACAGGAAAACTAATAAATTCACCCAGTGAAATAACTATTTATCATGCCTAGTAATAATCCCAGAAGATGAAATGAAAATTTAATTTCATCAAATAACATCAATACAAAAAATCAAACCACAGTAGTGTAGTTTCCATCTTCAAATTATGATTGGCAATCTAAATAACAGAATTTTCTTTTAGTCTAGTTCAAGATTTAGGACTTTCTTTTTCTTTTCTGTATTAGTCAATGACGTTTAGTTTCTAATTAATGTTGGATTATCTGGAGTTTTAGCTGTTTGAATAAAGGTATTATTAAGGCATGGTGGCACACACCTGTAATCCCAGCAACTCAGGAGGCAGAGGCAGCCCACATAACTTAGCTAGAACCTGTTTCAAGATAAAAACTAAAATATGAGCTAGGAGTGCAGCCCAGTGGTAGAGCACTTGCAAAGTACGTGCGAGGCCCTGGCCCAAGTACTAGAAGAAAAAAAGTTATTGGATACATCTTAGTAACAGTGGTATCTGAAAGGCCACATTCTTGCCTAGAGCCTAGACACTTTAAAAAAAAAGAAGAAACAGCACCTCTTAGTGGTAGAAGGACAAAATTATCGGTAGGCTAACTAAAAATTTTGCTGAGACACGCAATTGGAAGCACAAAATAATTTTTGGTTTAAAAAATTAGAATGAGTTAAGCAGAACATTTTGGAGTAATCATTGCAAAGTGGATTATGTGGCTTCACAGGGTGTTTAGAATGCCAAAATGGAGCCACCGGCCCTGCCAGGAAAAGTGAAAATCAAGGATTAACAGTCTTTAACATACAGGAAATTAAATTATCCCTAATACAAGGAGCAAAGTAATCACAGCAGCCCTTTACTCTCCACTGCTACGGAGAACAAATGACAGCAGCTTATTCTTTAGATAATTAGAGTGACTTTAGACACTTACACGACCCTTCAGAATCATAAATTCATTGGTATTAATACCCAGCAACGTCTGTGCTGAGGGCCCTATGTTACAGTGGAAATTGCTAAGGCTCGGGGAAATTGGGTAAGTGGCAGGGTCACTACTTGAATGTCATTGTTTCCAATTCTGTAACCCTGTAACGGGGCTCACCCATGGTCCGCCATGTGGAATAGACTCCATTCTACAACTCTCACCACTTACTGATTACAAAGTGGCACAACTGAGTCATTGCTGCATGAACTCTGAAGCCACTGCTCGGGTTC
>VMDO01021466.1:0-35353 GCA_007922755.1 Pedetes capensis | reverse complement strand
ATATACTCATTGGGAATGCTTTTGGCTGAAAGTACCTAATGTTTGATGAATATTTTTGCAACCACAAAGATATTTACTGTTAATTTAAAGTAAGTGTGAAGTAAAGTAGTCTCATAGGTAGATAGTTTTATAGTTTCTTCAAGAATTCTGGCTCTTTTAATCCTCTACTTTGCGAAGTAGGGGCTGGGATTTAGCTCAGTTGGTAGATCGCTGCTGTACAGTCTCTGAGGTCCTGAGTTGGATTTGCAGCACTGCAAAAATGGGAGAAGAATGTGGCAATCCACTCCCAAGGCAATCCTGAAACAATCAGCCATTGAAAACCCTATGAGGGTTGCTATGAGTCGGACATGACTTGATGGAACCTAATAACAACAACACTTTGCTAAACTCAAAACTTTTCATTTTATTTATTTATTTATTTATTTATTTATTTATTTATTTATTTGGTAGTGATGTGTAGGGCACTGCCTAGTTCACCCCAGGGCCTATCTAGGCCCCTTGGAGGACTGAGGCTTGTTCCCCAGGCAATCATCTTTGCCCTACATCAGGGAACTCAGGGTCCTCGAGCTCCCCAAGATGGCACTGGCATCTAATCTCTTGCCTCAGACCCCTTGACACTGATTGGCTGTTTCCAAACCTTTGAATGGCTCCTGATTGTAGTGTTTGGGAACCACCACCCCTGATTGGTTACTTTTACAAAACCAAATTTGCCTATCCCCCATGATTGGCCGAAACCCATGTGGGGTGACTGCCTCTAATTGGTCCCCGGCTAGCCCCTTGAGAGTATATAAGGGCAGTACACCCAGCAGTCTGGGTCCATTCCATTGACCGGTACAGACAAGGAAACAATAAAGAGCTGTTGGAGTGGAGCACTTGGAGTCAGCGTCTTCACTGGGAAAAAAAGAAGCAAGGAGCCACCATGGGCATAAGCCTCTGAGCCTGTCTTTCTCAAGGCTTCTCAGAGCTGCCATGGGCATAAGCCTCCTTTCCAGGCGGTGTGGCTCCTGGGTGCCCAGGTCCCCCTCACCAGAAGATGGGTCTTTGGTGGCTGGTTCCCACTCACAGCTAGAGCGAGTCCAGTGGCAGGGTGACGCCTCACAGTGATGGTGAAATATTATCATCTCATGGTTACAAGAAGGCTGCTGTATCTTCAGACATTATGTATGCATTTTAGTGGGAGAAATAGAAACAAAAAGTATTCATGCCATAATATCAGGAAACCACAAGCATTTTTCAAAGTCCCCAACACATTGTGGCCAAATCTAGCTGTACATACCTAGTTTTCCAGTATATCTATAAATAGTAATAGAGATGGGAATTGAAAATGGCTATTAAATTTTCCAGCCATCAATGTCTGCCTTTGGTTCCAAAATGGTTGCCACTAGCAGTTCTGGTAAGGACATCAAGAACACCTCAATTCCAAGTTCTCCCAAATTAACAGCTGTTGTCAGCGACACTTTAAGACAACTTACTATAAAGAACACAGCTTACTATAAAGATATGGAGTTTCAAAGTTTTTTTTTTTTAATTCTGGCAATTCTGATACACTTATTCTACATGTGGCTTAAGGAAGGGGTACAAAGCCACACCTACCTGCATGGGTTTTTGGACAGATGGCATGAGATATTCAATGGAAATGTTGGGAGTTTGCAAGCAAGGCAGTGTACATAACTGGAGAGCTCTGATGGTTTCTTAGTGCTTAGAGACACTGACATTGTCTGTCCTGAGTGATTAAGAGACTGTGAATGTCACTATGACATTGTATCATTGAAAAAAAATGAGTTCAGAAAATGACTTGGTTCCTTCTTGCGTGTCACCAACTGATAAAACCCAGAGCACACTCTGAATATTCTAGACATTGAATTGTAAATGTTGAAATGGTTTATGGTTTTTTCAAAATGAAGGGATTTGGATTGAGGAGCTATAGTGCATCCAAACAGAATTTAGAAACTCCAGGAAACCAAACCACCTTTCATAAATTGCTAACTGAAAAATTGGGTATGGAAACTGATTTAGATGTAGCCATTAATATATCACACTTACTGATCCTCCCACTATTCATTCTAATATGATCTATCTCCTTATTTATCTGTTTTGACTTCAGTGTAAACTATGCCAGCTGGCATCCTAGTGGAATATAAACATTCCATAGTAATTAAACAACAACAAATCATATATTATTCATGACATAGAGATAAATAGCCAATGGTTTCTTTATTTCCTTAGAAGATTAGAAGTACCCTCCCTCAATAATAATCCAGAACAATTCTCTGGCATTTTATGGTTTGCAAAACTCATTAATTTGATCCTCACAAGAAAATAGGAGGGCTATTATCATTCTTACTTTGAATACAAGAAACATTGGCTGAGAGCGGAAAATTGACTTGTCCAAAGTCCATTGCCTTCTTACTGAAAACAGCGGGGCTTGGTCCTAGCTTTCCAGAGTCCTCATCCACTGCTCTGTTCACGTTTTCAGGCTGTTTCCTGGACTACCTTGCTGCCTGAGTTTCTGAAATATGTGCTTCTGGCTAGTTTACACTTCTATTGTGCTAAATAAACTTGAAGCCTCAAATCTGTGGTCCACCTGGGACCACTATTTCAAAAGAATTAACCCAACATCAGATATCTTGCCTTACTGCTCTTGTCAGTAAAGAAAACATTTTGTCATTTTTGTGCTGGCTCCCATTCTTTTCCAGGTGGACATAAACTAGACAGTTCACTCATAACACAAACAAAAGGAAGAGCTGATATACCATCAGCACAATCATAACATTATTAATGTATAAAAGAAAGATCAACAGGTAATTAAAATATCACCCTGATATTTCAGTCAGATAGCCACATAAATTCATATGAAACAAACGGAAAAACAGAAAAATATATAGAAAAAAACAGAATCTTCTGTCCAATTTTATATTTTATCCTCTTTAATAACATAAAGGCTATTGAACTTTACTGAGAATGTTTACTTAATGAACTTCTAAGATGGCCCAGAGTCAAGAAATAAGAATGAAATTAACTAGTTTGCAACCACATCAGTTTCCAAATTTGTCTAGGATGAACATGACCTTGTTGTGCTTTGATTCTGTGTAATTTTACAAAACATGACACTTAGTCTCTGAGAAAAATCCTTTTAAGACTTAATTAGTTACTTGAACAATGCATGGCATCCTCTTATCAGTATTTTTCTCAAATACACAGATTCACTTTCCTACTTAAAAGAGTCTGAGAAAAGACATTTGAAGTTTTCAAAGGTATCTGAGGAATTGTCTGCCAAATTTCCTATGACCAGTGAGCCCGAAGCAAACAAACATGTGCATCTGGGTTGAGAAGTTCTCTTGCTCTGCCTTCTAGAATTCAACTTCTCTATATCTAACAACCTTTTTTAGTGAAAACTACAACAATGAGTGACATAGGAAAAATAATGAAATGTAAGTCAGGTTTTATATCCTGTGGTCTTTCATGTTCACATAATTTCTACTGTTCCAGCAAGATGGGCCTTTTATTTTCACTGTTTCAACATCAGCTGGGTAATTTCTATAACAGCTCCATATGGAAGATGTACATGCTGTGTGGCTTATGTCTGCCAGTAGATGCGTGATTCAACAGCAAGTGAAAATTACAGCTAACTCTCAATAGCCCATACAGGGGAAGAATATTGTAGTGCAGATAGCCCAAGAAGTCAAAAATATTATTTCAATTTGCATTGGAAGTATAATATATCTTAGCTTAGAATATTTTATCTTTTAATTAAACCACCTTTCCAACTTTCTTTAACATTTACCAGAAGTCCATATTCCTGGTAAATGAGAATGCTAGCATTTGCAGTCAATGAGGCAAGTTGGACTGGAAGAAGGCTGAATGGAATTGCGAGCAGCCAATAGAGACATTAAAACTTAATGCCTACAATTCACAAAAAGAAGGTGGTATATGTGGATAATCAGGAGTTGACTCTATTATCCTTAATTCTGAAGGCAACAATTATACTTGCTCAGTCTCATGCCTTCAAACCTATGGGGAGAGTCTGATCATGCACATAAAACACCATATAACATTTCTCCCTTGTTGCATTATTTTGTCGATGATCATCTATTCCTAAAAATGGCATACCCTACTAAGAAGCAAAGTGAAACCAGAAGCATCAAGAAAAACTGTAATATTGGCATTAAGCAATGACAGCATTCAAATGAGATACTGCTTAAAGGTAAGTCAGGAAAGCTTTAAATAAGCTCTGCCAGAATTCCAAACACAGAAAGGAAATAAGATTCAATATTCTTTGCATAAGTAAGGGATATTTTTATAAATAAAAGCACATAATATATTATGTGTGATTTTGATTCTATAATGTATTTAAATTCTATGGCATAGGTACCTGTATAAAGCTTGACAAGAATAAGGTAAACACAATTCCTATAAAGGCCCTCAACAAGGGTTTTCTTCAATACCAAATAACCAAAACACACTGCAGTCATGCCTTCCCATGCTTACACTGCACCTCCTGGGGTTCCTGTTGGCATTGCCTCTAATTAGCAGGCTGATTGTTAGAACCGGCATTCTCTTTGTTTCCAGATAAGTGCATTTGCTTGAAATTTCTTTAGTCCAATCTCAGATCTCTTTTAATTAATTTTTATCTATAATTTGTATGTGTTTAGTATGGAAAATCATCAATAGAGGATACATTCAAGACAGCACAACATTAAGGGTGAGACAGAGATATGGTAAAAGAGCCAACACAGATATAAATCAATTAGAGAAACTGTCTGAATCAGAAGGTGGCACAGGGCTTAGCTGCCAAAACAATTCTAAGCTTAAGGGTTTAAGGTATCTTTGTTCCAATGACACACCAATCTTTGGATTAAGAGTTCTTTCAAAAACAGCATCCAAGATATTCTTGGAGATGTCTTGTCACTGAGGGTCTGATGCCTGACATATCTATTTCACACAGTAAAACAATAACACCACGAAAAGAGCTCAAATGAGCATTATCTAGCTTCTTTCCTGGCAATGACATGACCCTGCCTTGGGTTTTTTTCTGGGAAATCTGCCAAGTGAGCACTGAAAGGCTAGCAGGGTTGAGGTGATTGCCCTGGCTGAGAAGTTTATTCTGGCACCTGGGAGGGGACCTGCCCAAGGTCTGGGCAAGAGAAGGTGCAGTGTGCACTTTACATCACTTGACAGAGAACAAGTATATCCTGATCTGCACTTGCACAGTTCCTCCAAGTTCTTGGCAAGTGGAGCCCCTTAGTAGGAAGATCAGACATGGCCTTCAGACTTAAAATTTGGTTGGAATTCTAGTTTTGTCACTTGTTAGCCTTGTGACCTCAGGTAAACTACTTAAGCTTTCTCAGATTCACGTTCTCCATCTACAAAGTGAGGATAATATTAACGACTGCAAAGGATGGTTGTGACTATTAAAAAAACCAGATGTTCTTCCCATGTGAATCCCAAGCCTTAAATACAAGTATGTAAAATGATAACTTCATTTTTTTTACAAATCAACTTAGTTCCCTTTTTCTGGTCTCTCTTTTGTTAGGTAGCAGGGGCTCTATCTTAACTTACTGGAGTTTCAGGGTCAAGTGTATCTGACCATCAATAGGCACCTGTTCTTCATGCTGGTACCTTGCTGTAGTCTGTTTTGGGCTATTATAACTGAATAAGAGAGGCTGAATCATTCTTAAAGAAGAGAAATTTATTCTCTTATGGTGCTGGAGGCTGTGAAGTCCAAAATCAAGGCACCAGCATCTACGCTGGTGAGGGCCTCCTTGCTGCATCCTCATGTGGTAGAAGGTCGAAGAACAAGACACTAAAGGGTGTTGGACTCAGCTTTCTTTGTGCTGGGGATTGAACCCAGGGCCACGTGCATGCTAAGAACACGGGCTCCCACCCAGCTACATCCCCACGTCTGAATTCAACTCTTTATAATGGCATTAATGCCACCTATAAGAGGGGAGCCCTCGTGGCCTAATCGTCTCTCTGTGATCTCACTTCTGAATACTGCCACAATGGCAATTCAATTTCAACATGAATTTTTGAAGGGACAAAGGTTCAAACCGAAACACATCACACAAGTTGCCATTGTTCTGTCCTTTGCTCTTCACTGAGGGCCCTCTCCTGGTCCTGGTACTTTCTCAGCTCCAGACTCTACCTGTGATGCATGGGAAGCTATCCAGTTTCTCTTTCTTTTTGCTCTGAGGCTGAAGGAACCTGTGAGGCCACCTCAGTATCTTCAACCTAGAGACACTTCCATGCACTTAATATCTGTTGCTGCTGAGCCATGCTAGACTTGGTGGTAGATTACTCTGCAACTCACTACTGCCACGTCTGCCACCTGTAAAGTGTATCACAAATCACACTTGTTCCTGGAACCCTGGAACCTGCCTGCAGTTCCTATAATTCTCTCTTCTCCTTTCTCAGGCTTCAACTATGGGGGTCTGCTTCTCAGGGACTTACACTGTTGTTTTCACTTACTCCCTGTCTTTTCCTCTCACGTAATAGCATTACCAACAACTCACATTTATATGTTGTTGTTAGGTGCAATTGAGTTCGGGTCTGACTCATAGTGACCCTGTGTATAACACAATGAAACACTACTGGATGCTGTGCCAGGCAAACAATCTGTTTTATGTTTAAACCCATTGTTGCAGTCATTGTGTCAAACCATCTACTTGAGGGTCTTCCTTTTCTTCACTGACCTGCCACTCTCCCAAACATGATGTCCTTCTCCAGGGATTGGTCACCCCAACAACATGTCTAAAATATGTAAGATGCAATATAGCCATCCTTGCTTCCAAGAAGCACTCTGGTTGCACTTCCTCTAGGACAGATCTGTTCATGCTTTTGGCAATCTATGGTATATTCAATATTTGTCTGTGATAATATTACTTACCAGGCATTGTGCTAATATTTTACAAGCTTAATACTCAGAATAACCCGGTGAAGTAAGTAGTACTGTTATTATTATTTTGAATATGGAGAAACTGAGGCACTAAGGGGTGAAGTGTGTAGTGTGACATATTGCTCCAGGTTGGATGTGACCACTGGTATCTTGAAGTATAGCAGCTGTGATGATCTGGAAGCATTTGGCCTGTGGTCATGGCAACAAAATAGGCTTAATTACCCAGCTGTATTTGGGCATAGAGTTGTAAAGAGCCAATTGGCATTCAACACTATATAGGAGACAGCCAATTATCTGGGGGGAACTTTCTTGGTGAAACTTCTTCGTGTTGTAGCTTCCCATAAGTGCTGTCCATGGGTCACCTATTCTCCTGTAAGCTAACCAAATGAACTCATGGTTCACTAAGTTTAACCTGATGTGATTCCTTCTCTCGTCTGTCTGTGCTCTCTTTGGGGTAAATAGACACCCCTTTTGCATATCACAGGCAGTTAATGCCAAAAAAGTGTCTTGCCCAAAGTGAGACGACTAATGTGTGGTGGAGGTGGGATCTATATTCATGTAGCCTCTCTGTGATGGTCATACTCTGATAATGACACCACACTGCAGCAAAGACCACTGAGGGAGTGTGTGGGGGGGCTGATTTGGGCTAATCCCATATGTAGACCTCAGCATTTGAAATTCAGAAGCTATGGTTTTGGCTTTCATTTCCGTAACAGCATTTTTTGCCCAGGAGAAGGGAGAGGACAGGAGTGTGGTATAATGTGTATGCCTTGGGGATGGGGGAACAGCAGATAATACTGCCCAGTCAGTATTCTGCCACAATTTGCAAGCATAGATACAGAGTGGAAGCTCATTAAATCTTAATTCCCATTCTTGTTCAAATGTGCTGTCATGGAGTTTACCCTCAGGAAAAATCTCACACCACCAAAAACTAACTCAATTCTACACAAAATGTTTTAACAATATTCGACACTTTAATGACAAGATTCTGCTTTCCTTCCTTGGTTGTCTTTCAACTTACAAAAATTACTGGTTCTTTGTCCCCATCACAACTCCTTCATATTTGATCAGAATCCTGGGGAATACCAGCAAAAGGAGAGCAAGTTATAGCAAAGGCCTCTGTGTCGCCCATTCTGAGTCTACAGATACAAGCACAAGGTGATTAAATATAGTGCTTGATTGATTCTAAGATTCCCTAAAGGAGGGGAAACCTTCAAATGAGGAAATTATCACTGCCATATTCTTGACTGGACAGCTACATGTAACTGAGCATGTTTCTTCTGGTCTCTAATAGTTCAGGGTCCATGTCCTTCTCTTTGAAGGCTTGGGTTCAATGCCCTTCTCTTCTTAACTCTAGGAGGGCAATTAGGTTTGTAGCAAATGTTTTCAATGTAGACAGTGTTGCCATACACTACACATAGTAACTCAAAGACTGATAGGATGAGACCTCCAATTTTACAGCTCTGTAGTTTGGTGATTTAGTTGCAACGTCATTGGGCCTGCAGTTTAGCTCAGTTGGTAGAGCGCTGCTCTGTGCTCTCAGAGGCCCTGGTTTCAATCCCCAGCACCGCAAAAATGGGAGAAGGGCCTGGCAATCCACTCCCAAGGCAATCCCAAAACAGTCAGCCATTGAAAACCCTATGAGGGTCGCTATGAGTCGAACCTGACTCAAAGGCATCTAACAACAGTTTGGTGATTTTGTTGCAATGCCATAGGTAACTGATTGGTATGTTCTCAGGTTATGGATGAATTGACAATGGTAAAATATTGGCATCCTGGAGAGTCTGGCCATTTCCTACAGTTTAGGAATGATGACTTTTACAGCCTCAAAGAAGAACAGAATGCTATAGCTAGTCAAAAACACAGACACACACCTCAGCCAACTCCCCATCACAATTCTCTTTCTCTCAAATGGAGATGAAATGCAGTGCCAAAATGTGTCATCTGGTGTTGCATTTTTGTAATGTGGACAAATGTCGACGAATTCATGTGCAGGTTCAAAAAATCTCCCTATTTATGAATTAACATTAAATTTCAGTTTTACCATGGGTAGAAGCTTTAATTGCTAAGGCTGGATTCACCACATTGTTAACAAAATAGCATCACCTCCTTCCTGCCGGCACCAATTAAAAAGAATAGGGAAAGCACCCTGTCTGAGAAGGCTCTGTGCATACCAGGCCTTGCACTAGGTGTCTTATGCCTACAATCTCAGTGGATGCCTTATCAGCACTGATGAAAGCAAGTGGCATGATTGGGGGATGGCCTACTCTGGAGGTAGTTGTTACATATCAATCCCTCCAACAAGCCCATTTTCTCTGTAAAATGTGTTTATGTCTCCCCATGTTAGCCTGGATGAGTCTCTATCCCTTCTGACCCACATAACTTCACTTTCGGGTGTTGAGACCTTTTGCCTGGAAGCAGAGGAAACAGAAATCTGCCTATATTCATTTGTTACAAATTGGACTATTATCACCATACTGGATAGTATGTCAACAACTGTTATATATTTTAAATTCCTGCTTATTGGCTATCTGATTCTCATGATCTGCTTTTACATCTTCATATAAAATTTTTCTCCATACACATGTGGGTACAGTGATTTCAGTTAAGTGAATTACATGCAATAGATGCAGTATTTAATGTATTGTACTACAGATAGCTGCTTCTCTGACGGATCAGCTCTTGGGCTAACACTACCTCTGCACAGGAAGAACTTGGTTTGATGGGAAAATTAACCAGTCTTGGAAAGTTATTTAGAGAAAACAGGCTTATGGAAACATGAGAAGATCACAAGAAGATTAGGGGTTGCAACAGTTATGTCTAGAACTTTGTCCCAAGAATTGAGCCCTGTGGTTGACCATATCAAGAATAAATGGTCAAACATTGAGGAACACTTTAGTATAGAAACACTTGCAAAGTGAGAAGCACCGTTCATTTCATTTGCAGTAATATATCAAACATTGGCTACAAATCTTGATTTCATCTCTTATGGACTTCCTATGTTTACAGTGACCAATTCCAACATTTTCTCAAGCTGCTAACTCTACATAGCCTCCTCAGTTGACAACCTTAATTAACTGACATGGATTTCCTCAGGTTTGTTCATATTCATCCTAGAATTTTTCTCTCTGTTACCACTGTTCTCTACTATGTCTTTCTATAATATTTCTTTCCTCCAACTCTACTCCCTCATTGGCTACTAACTTCTTAACTCTCTTAGCAATTTTTCTTTTCTTAACAAGGCACTCGACCTTCTCTCAGATGTATGATAACTTTGAATTTGCCTAATCCAATATACCCTCCTTCTTTGACCTGTGATATATGATACAATTGACATTTCCTTTTAAAAAGTCTCTTTTCCCTCGGCTCAGGCAATCTTACACTGAAGTATATAGTTTCTCCTCTTAGTGTATGGCGGACTGTATGTTTTACTTACTGCTTTCTGTACCAAGACTTTGTACTATCATCTTTTTAATTTTACTCTTTATAAGCAGTGTTCCTAATTCCAAGAAGAAACTGACAATGTTCAGAAGGTTGCAGGAAACTTCTGTAAGTTATGCCAAATTGGGTTTGTCTGTGTATCTATGCATTTATTTGGGTGAAAGGATTTATAATTTTTATTGGACTTCAAAGGGGTCCATGAACATGCAGGAAATGTTAAGAACTGCTGCCGTAGACTTCATCCTTAGGCAATTTCATTGTCCTCTAAGGCTCACGTGGCTGTCTACCAAATCTCAATTTTCCATTTGATCTTCCTCCTAGTCTTTCATTCTTTAAGTCTAGCTGACTGACTCTTGATGCATCCTCTTGATATATTGTAGTACATACCATCTATGGACCAGTCAACCTTGTCACCCTATCTCACCAGGTACCCATATGGCAGCTCTGCAAAATGATTTCAAAGCATTCCCTTCAGGCAGGCCCAGTGCTGAGAGCAAATGGCCTAGTAAAAGCACAATAGTTTTGGGGGGTTTTCATTCTTGTTGACTTTTCAGTATGTATCTCCTTCATGCCAAGCCTAAATGCAAGGTGATCTTGAAGGATCTCAGTCTGATTATCTAGGTCCTTCATGGTATCATCATACCCTTATGCTTTTAGCATTATAACCTACTAATCCCCCTACAAAGCACCCAGGATATCCAGGTTAGTCTGCTCATTGATGCCTGAATAGATCATAGGCATTCCTTTCTCAGCACATTTGTTCAATATATTTTATATACCTAGGATCTCTGCCTTCTCCAACATGTTTGACTGAGATTTCTATTCCTTCGCCTTCTAGTGCTAGCTCATCTTCTAAGAAATATTCTCTAACCACTCCAGGGCTTGCTGACCTCATATTTTTCTAACGTCCTGTATCCTTTGTTATCTGTATCACATTGTTGACTGTGGGCATAACTCACTCTTGCCTTTTAGAACTGTGCCTTAGGATCTTGCTATTCACAATGTGGTCCATGTACCAACCACATGGGCAATCACTTGAGAGCTGGCTAGGAATGCAGAATCTCATAACAAAACCTAGATCCACTAAAAAGAATCTGCATTTTAAGAAGATCTCCAAATGAATTATAAAAACAACAGAGTTTGAGGGATTCTGCTCTATGCTATGCATTTTGGGTTGTAAAAATATCTTGTTTTTTGTGCCTAAATGTACCCTTTCTTTCATGACTTTTTGCTTTCTGATCAGTCCTTTTCTGTCTATTATTGCTTTTCATAATTATCTATATGCATATACCAGTGTATAAACATATGTGTATATGTATATGTATGTATGTATATATACACACACATATACACACACATATATATACACATACATACATACATACATATATATAGTGAATAATGTATATATACACACAGACATATATATGTCTGCAGCCAAAGAGCCTAGCATCCAATCCCACCTGATCTTGGAAGCTAAGCAGGGTTGACTTGGTTAGTCCTTGGATGGGAGACCACCTGGAAATACTAGGTGCTACAGGCTAGGGAGTAAGACCTGGAAATCCACTCCTGAAATAATCTGCCATTGAAAATATTATGAATAGCAGGGAAGCATAGGCAACAGTGTCCAGCATGGCACAGGGTCAGACAGTGTTTCGTTCTGTTGTACATACGATGGCTCTGAGTTGGACCTGACTTGACAGCACCTAACAACAAATGAAGCTTTTCCTATACTCTCCAACTGAAAGTAAGATTTTTCTTACTTGAATTACTTTAGTACTTGTATTCCCATTTTCTACATGTATCTTGAATTAGAAGTCATTTTGTGTGCAGAAATATTAACTGCTCTGTTAGATAGTAGGCTCTTTGAGGACAGGGATGGAATTCGTTCACCTCTATATCCTTGACAGTTCCTGACAGAGTTCCTGACACCCTGTAGTTAGTAATAATATTTGCTGAATGAATGAATTAATGGATAATATCATAAAAAATCCACTTGGAATTGTGGAGTTCACATGAAAAAAATATGATAGATAATTGACCGTGGGTCATGCTGTTCATAATTGCAATGTTTTTCTTTTTCAAGCCAAATATTAATTATCAAAGCTAGTCATGCTGTTTCTTAATGACTTTTAAACCTGTATCACCACGAATACAAGACTGCATGAATTTTTAACAATCTCCAAGTAGTTCATAATTAAACACCAAGTGATTAAACTCACTGAGTCAAGCCATGCCTTTCTTTGTAGCTTAGTTTTTAGCCTTAGAGAGATTACTAAGAAGAAAAGGAAAACAAACCATAGCAAACTAAGTTTGAGGATCACAAAGTATTCTCAGTGTAGCTGGACACAGTGGCACAAGGAGAAGGTAGAGGCAGGAGAAGCACAAGTTTGAGGGCAGCCTAGGTCACATAGTGAGACTGTTACAAAACACAAAAACACAAACAAAAAAGTATTCCGTGCCCAGATAACTAGTAATGAAAAGTGTCAGGAGCATTTCAAGTTAATCAATATACTGACTCATCCACTCAACAAATTCCGGATGAATCAGTCGTTTTACTCACAAAGTTTATGACTCATGTCTCTTGCTGTCTGTGTGGACTTAATCAAAGGCGCTAAACCTGGGGGGGGAACTAAATGATCTAAATACAACCTTTAGCAATGCAAAAGAAAAGATTTTCTGAATTAGAATTCACCTTCTTCTTGAAGCTTTGTAATTCCAAGCTGACCAAAAACATCTGTCTGAGAGCGCTCAGTTACTGTTTCTGTCACTAACTGCATGGCAGTTTCTTCTTGAGATCAAAATGATGGTGCCTTATATTAGAAAGGGATCCTGCTCATCATGAGGTTTCAGAAGTATTTTGCTTACTGACAATCACCATTTGAGATGATGGTTTACTTAGAAGGTTGTTTTTCAAGTAAAGAACTAGAATACCTGGTTCCCCAGCCATGAAAGCCCCATGTATCTCCCAGAACCGGTTGTCTGGTGTTTGGTGGTGAATACACTCAAATCTCACTAATTAAGCTAGTACAAAAGTCAGTGTAGTAGGGATTATGCTTTGTAGAACGATGCCTCATGAGCTATGGAGAGACAAGGTGTTTGAAATTAGGGTGATATGGATGGAATCCTAACTTGCTTTCTTCATGTTTGTGTAATGCTGAGTAAGTTATGCACCTGTGAAGGGGCATAGTAATAATGCCTGGAGGGTTAAGTGATAAAATATGTAGAGCTTTAATCAAAGCACCCACCACTCTGTGAGTTCTCTAACTGCACTTTGGTAATTGTCAGAGTAGCTATTTGTAAGCTATGTCTCTGACCCTCTCTTTTCCATGCTCACTGCCTGGTCAGCAATCTATTCATCTATGGATTCTGTCCCCATCTGTGTCCTTTGGAGGTTCAGTTGACTGTTGATCACCTGTCCCTTTTTCTGGATGACTGCCCTTTTCTCCATCTTCATTATTTACACTACACTTGGACCCACAAATGGTCTCAGTCTCACTCCTTTGGATGATCTCCCTGGCCCTGCCCTCTTTAGCTCATGTTGATCTTGCTAGTAAGTGATCTTCAACTGAATTCTCTCTAGACCACCACTAAACTTCCCTTACTACATCTCTAACCAAAGCTGTTGACTCTAGGAAGATGAACAGAAGCCCAGGGGGTCTACTGCAAACCTTCTAAAAATATTCTACAAAATGGAAATCCTAAATGTTCTTATATAAGAAAACACAGGATATTTTGGTCAAACAATTTTGGAAATTTTCACATATATTTGCCTCTGGGATATTCACAGTGTACCTTAGATCTTAAACTGAGACAATCTGTGTGATGCAGAAAACTTGAATTCTGTTAGCTAAAGACATTTTGGGAAATGCCAGTGTAGCTCATCCTCCATGTCCATTGTAGTCACTAAGAAGCTACAATCACAATCATTGCCAGACACTGTGTCAAAGGGAAAATAATCTCTGGAAGGTATGGCATTGATAATTAAGAGCTGAGTCCAGGAGTGATGTGTGTCATGTCCACAAACCACCCCTCGATGAGTACCAATGAACTGGCTTTACACAACCATAAAGAAGCCAGGAAATATCATTATAGCATCTGTCTAGGAGGGGAGAACAAGAAGAAACATTTGGTGAACAGTATTAATGACTTTCCCACTGAGACTTAATATTCATATCTGCAAAGTGGGGAGGAAAATAAGCTTTTGTGATGATTAAAAGAAATAAAAAGTAAAAGTCTTTATAAGGTGAAAATTGTTCTACACATGTAGAGAGTCTTTACATGAGGCAGTTTGCTTTCTGCAATCAGGGTCCGAACAAGAGGCATGGATAAACTGTATGGATGCTTGGACATCCAGATGATAAGCAGAACTGAATTAAAAAGAAGGGGGACTTAATAAGACAAAGTTATGGATAATGGCTGAACAAATGGCAGCAACAAATTTACCTAAAAAAATCATGAAATAGAAACTGGATAAACAAAATTCATTTTCCATCCACTGTGTCCAAAAGATCACATGTTCAAAATAAGTATATCTGAGTTAATAATGTTTTGTCATAATTGCTCATTGAATCAAACCACCAAGGAAATCCTGTTTTTATTCAGAAACATGATCTTCATAGACAATTTCTCCTCAGGCAGACTCTAGATGCTGTTTCCATTTACAAGAAAATATTAGCTGTCAGCTCTCCTTCTTTCCCCCACATAGAAATCATACAACAAAAGCCTTTCAAGAGGAAATACATTTGTGCTACATAATTCTTTACACTTTACAACAGATTTCAATAGGCTGGATTCAGAAAATGCTATGGTCCAATTTCATTTTTTATCATTCTTTCCTCCCTAACAAATATGATCTGCATCAACTTGAAACTGACATGTATTAAAGTCACAATCCTTATTAAAAATTCTAATTATGCTATATTATAGATGCATCCAAAGGAAACAGAACAGATATTCTCTAGAAATTTGAAAATTTTGCTTATAATTATGTTCTTAGTATTAGCATGTGAATATCTTATCTTTTGTTTGTTTTTAAGTGATGTTTTAAATGCTGTAATTGGAAAGGATACTCCTGACTTTTCTTGGACCACTAAGGGACCATCAAATGTCTACATGTACACTATCATGGAGTTTAAATCTGGACATGCCATTAGCCATGCTTGTTAACAATCATAGGCCATGGTTCCAAACAATTGCAAGGACAATGGTGGCAGGGTAGCTGTGGTATGGGGGTGGGGGAGAAGCAAAAGTGGAAAGAAAATGAATAAGGTAATGTCAGTGGCAGTATAAAACTTCACACCTCAAAACGTGAAAAGTGACGAAGAAGCATTATGAGTAAGCACCTTAGGGCAAAGGAGATTTCATAAAATAGTTTTTATGGAGTTGTTTCTGTCAAAGTACCAAACCTTATAGTAACGTAAATTTGTAGTAGAAAGGTTAAGGATGCTATGGAGGTTTTAGAAGTATTTTGCTTACTGACATTCAATTTGGTGTGACAATGGTGACAATGAATCCTCCCAAAAGGTGAAGTGCAATCATGTCCCACTACAAAGCTTAAGAATATCTATTTGAAAATAAAAATATACAGCATCATAAAAAAGTAAAAGCAAAATAAGAAAGTCTGGCACCCTTTCAAAAATTATCACATACACAGAGAAGAAGAAAAATACTACCTGTAATGAGGGGAAAAGTGAATCAATTGAAACTAATCCAGATGATAGACTTAGTAGAAAAGGGTGTTAAGACTGTAATCCATATGTTTGATAAGCTAGCAACTGATCATTTTAAAGATGGAAGATACTAATAAAGATCCAAATTCAAATTCTACAGATAAAAACAATGATGTCTGAAATGAAATGTACCTTCATTTAGGATTAATAGCAGATTAGATATTGCATGAGAAAAGATTAATAAATTTCTTAGACCTAGAAAAAGAAACTATGTAAAATGAATCAGAGAGACAAGAAAGAATCAATAAAATAAAATAAACAGAGCATTAGTGAGCTGTGAGACAACTTTAGATTTCCTAATATATGTGTAGCCTGTAGCCATAGCACTGTGGCATCCAATCCTCTCAGCTCTTGGGAGTAGGGTCGGCCTAGTTAGTACTTGGATGGGAGGCTGCCTGGGAACACCAGGTGCTGTAGGCGTGGGAGATGGACCTAGCAACCCACTCCCCAAAATCAATCCACCATTGAAAACCGTATGAATAGTAGAGAAGCACTGACAATAGTGTTTTCGCCTGCTGTATATAGGGTCACTATGAGTTGGACACTGACTCGACTGTACCTAACAACAACAACAATAAATGTAAAATGTGTGTCTATACCCACAGCTCCTTGGTGTCTGATCCCATCTGGTCTTAGAAGCTCAGCAGGGTCAGACCTGGTTAGTCCTTGGATGAGAGACTGCCTGGGAACACTGGGAGCTGTAGGCTTGGGAGAAGGATCTGGCAGCCCACTCCTGAAACAATCAGCCATGGAAACCCTATGGATAACAGAGAAGCACTGACACTAGTGGTGGACATGGCACAATGTTGGGGAATGTTTCGTTCCGCTTTATGTAGTCTTGCTATGAGTTGGATGATCTCCCAACTCGATGACACCTAATAACAATACACATGTAACTGAAGCTCCCAAAGGAGAAGAGTTCAGGGACAGAAAAATTTTTGATCAATTAACAGCTGAATAATTTCCAAGTTTGATGAAAAGTATAAACCTACAGATCCAAGAAAGATTCTGTTTAGCAATCCAGGGAAGAGTCAGTTGTGGTTTAAATTGCAGTAGTAGCAGTGGAAAGAGAATTGGTCAGGTTTTTGACATGATTGTTAGGGTAAAGTCCATAGGATCACCTTATGATTTGGATTTGGAGTACAAAAGGATTAAAGAATCACTCCAGGGTTTTTGACCATAGGAGCTAGAAATCTGCAATGTGGTAAATGACTTTCACTTACAAGGGACTTAGAATAGAGACCATTGGTTCAGACCTGAATCAATAATTTTTCAGCTTTCTGATTTAGAAATCTCTTGCCATAGTAATATTTACCAATAGCCTTTGGTATCCAGAGAAAAAATGAACAGCTAGGATTAAAATTACTCAAACTTTTGTTCCAAGGATATGTCAAGCTCAAACTTTCAAAAGGGACTCTTGAATGGGAATCTTCAGGTCTTCTTCATCTAATTAGGCCCCTAGTCAGACAGCATGGATTTTCATTAAAAATATCGTTATCTATGTGTCAAAAGGTGGTTTGTCTTTCCACAATTTTAACTCCTTTCTTAGAAAAAGCACAATAGAATGCTTTGTGGATTTCAGTCGCCAGTAGTTTACCAGCATGGCACTGTCCAAGATTTTGTTTCCCTCTCCCCATTGGCTGTAGCACAATGATTTTCCAGCATCATTTACAACTCTGGGATATTCTATGCCTACAGGTGTTACCTATGGGAGGAGGATGTGGCAATTCACTCCCAAGGCAATCCTGAAACAATCAGCCATGGAAAACCCTATGAGGGTCACTATGAGTCGAACACAACTCGATGGCACCTACCAACCAACCAACAGTTCTTGCCTGAATGGGTCCAGGAACTCATGTACCACTTGTCAGACTAGCAGGAACTGAAGAACGAGAGGGATGATTTATTTTTCTGATGAATTAACCTCATAAATAGGATTCAGGTAAGACATAGGTTAGTAAAATTATGTATCATGGTATCTTGTTGTTGTCAGGTGCCATAGAGATGGTATTTGCCTCCTAGCGACCCTATGTGCAAGAGGCAAAACACTATTGTTAGTGCTTCTCTGCTTTTCATAGGGTTTTCAATGGCTGATTATTTGGGGGGAGTGGGTTGCTGGATCCTTCTCCTAAGCCTAGAGCACCTGGTATTCCCAGGTGGTCTCCCATCCAAGCACTAACCAAGTCTGACCCTGCTTAGCTTCCGAGATCCGATAGGATCATATGCCACAGTGGTATGGCTACAGGCTCATGGCATCTAATGAACAGTATATTTACAAATGGGCAACATGACTGCCATATATCATGCCACTGAAAGAAGGTAGTAGAAATAGTATCACTGAATTTTTCACTTACTAAATGGATAGTGACTGCTAGCAGAAAAAAAAATATAATTTTGCTAGTTAGAAACCTCCCTATTGAGGTAGATTCAGGGCTTGTGCTTTGAGAAGTCTTCCTGGATCTTCAGAATTAACCCGCCATAAGGGTGAGGTTCCAGACAGCCTACCACCTGGTGCATTACATTCTCCTCTTTAGCAAATGTGGGCCAGTGTATGGTGAGATGCCAAAAGAGCTCAGCCTTACAAACATGAATATAAGATAAATTTCCTGAAGACGCATAAAGCACTATGCCAGAAGTTATATATGTGCTAAGGAGCAGGACCCTGGGGAAGGTGTTAAAGGGATATTAGAAGAGACCAGACAAGGTTGACTAGAATCCTCATCTTACAGAGGTTTACATGCTCACACAGAAAATAGGCGCACAACCACATTATGAGATAAACTGACTTTTGCCTGAGGTTCCTCACCCAACATAGTCATGGTCTGCTCAGGGTAGCTCAGCCCCCTGAGCATTTCCTCAGAAGCCTGAGTCAACCTTCATGTTTTAACATTTTAGGATGGGGGCAATGAACAACAAAAGCCTCTCTATCCCTGGACATTTCCACTGCCTGACCTTGTCAGAACTGTCCAGCTCTTCTCTGAAGAGTCCAGAAGGCCATTCTAGACAAAAAGAGGACAGTCAGAAAATAGACATGGATGCTGCCTTCAGTGAAGAAAATCATGTGACCTCCCCCCAGAACCAAAATGCAGATGGAAGTGAAACTTTTCTTGTATCTGAAAAAAGTTTCATAAACACCTTCAGGGTATGTTTAATTTTCATGCTGTTTTCATGCTTCATGGCTTCCTAGTTCTCCCAAAACAGAAGCAAAATATTTTAATGAAGTTTCTTTGTAGGGCACCAAAAGGCCAAGTGTTAACAGTCAATAACATGGCAGGATGAAGATGCAGAAATTCCTGGAAAAATGGTCTTCTTTTGAAGAGCAGCCACATGATCAGGCCACAACTTTCAGTGTGCCTTTCTCTGCACTATGCTTTGAATTTATGAGGCAGACTCATTTGGGATCCCAACATGTTTTGTTGGTAAGGACATATTGATTTTCAAATTGTATGTTAAGAAAACCAAAATCTGAGATGTGTTCTGTCCTTAGCAGAGCCACAAATGGCAACAGTCTTGGTCTCTTATTGATTCACAAAGTAAGGGAGTTTGCCTTAAGGTATGGTCACTATTACTTACCTGACCTTCTGCAGAAGTTGTTGTATTCATTCATCAAGCTATCACATATTCACCTAAAATTAATTTGAGAACAGGAAAGCCAAGTGTTTGGTGTTCTATAAAACCATTGCACTCTCTTTCAGTTGTTAATGGCATCATCATTAATAATGAACTCCATCTCCCCACCCTAAATAGGAAGATGAGGATATAAGATACAAAGAAGGCATTGGTAGGTTTATTGCAGAGCAAGAAAGTTCAAGCTTTAGTTTATTATCATTGGGAATAGCCAATGGGAACAGGACAGGGGGCAGAGTTTCAAGGGGAGAAAGAGTTTGGCACCTTCAAGGAACCACAAGCATGGTGCTTTGACTGGAGCTCCTGGAGGTGCTGGTGTTGGACCACAACTGAGGCAGAAGATGCATATCAGATCTAGATCACAAAAAGCCTCAGGGCCCACATGCAAAGCCTGAGCTTTTCCCAAGATCACACAGGGAGTAGCTGACAGGTTTCAAAAAAAAATTTTTTTTTTTTTTTAGACAGAGTTGGCTATGTTGCCTGAGCTGGCCTCCAAGTTACAATACTCCTGTCTCAGCTTCTCATGTATCTGGGATAACAGGCATGCACCACTACACCTGGCTGCTGACAGGTTTTACATAGGAAAGTTACATGGTTGTGCTTGGGGGCTTGTTTTGGCTACACTAATGGGGGATGTCTTGAAAGTGGCATGGCTAGAGTGAGGAGGCCCAGCTTGTGATACAGTAGGTGAGAAGTGATAGCAGCCTGAGGCAGGGTGGGGAGAGGGAGGTTGTGTTCATTCACTTAACAGACATTATTATTTGTCCACTGCATACTAGCAACTGGTCTTAGTCCTCAGCAAGGCTGGTACACAAGAGAGAAAATGTCACTATGCACATTCTGGTAGAGCAGAAGAAAGTTGATGATTATGTCTTTTCATTCACCATGTCTTGGGGTTGAGTTTTGTGTGTACTACAACCTCTTTCATTGGTTATGAGCAATTTGAGAGTATAAGCTATTCTTTATTTTTTTTATAGCCTCTGATACTAGCTACAATCCTTGGGTGAACATAGTATGTGCTCAATAAGTGTTATTTATGAGACTGCATGCTATGGTATTATGAGAATTAATGAAATTCTCTCCATAACAGGGCAGAAAATAATTTTATTATGAAAAAGCACTATGAAAATCCAAGCCAATTTGAATTATTCCTCTATTTCAACTTTACAGAGTTCAATAATTCATATAGTAAAAGAGTAATTTTAAGCCTCTATAAATCTTTCCTAAATGCTCCAATGAGTATATTCCCCTCTCATTCTTATTGCTTGTCACTATTGTAAATTCATATTAATTTGTGCTAATTTGAGCAACAACTCTTTTCCCCTTAAAGACTTTGAGCTCCTAGAGAGCAGGGGCAATACTGGGTTTTGCCCAATATTGTATTCCTAGAAGCTACAACAGAGTCTGGCATTTAACAGCTACTCAATAAATACTTACTAAATAAATAGATGTCTGCAGCTGAACTGTTGTGGTGTCCTATCTCAACAGATCTTAGAAGCTAAGCAGGGACAGGCCTGGTTAGTACTTTGATAGGAGACCGCCTTGGAACACCAGGTGCTCTAGGCTTGGGAGAAGGACCTGGCAACCCACTCCCAGAAAACAACCAGCCATTGAAAACTCTATAAACAGCAGAGAAGCACTCACAATAGTGTTTTGCCTGTTGTATATAGGGTAACTATGAGTTGGATACCAACTCGATGGCACCTAACAACAACAACAACAGTAAATTAATAGATAAATTAACAGATGGATAAAATATGGTGAGAAAGACCAATCAGTCCCAACTAGAGTAGCAAAAACTTCCTGGGCATTTGAGCTGGGCCTTAAAGAAGAGGGGCTCCCACCAACATGGAATGGTGGTGGAGTGGGGGAAGAGGCACTTTCTTAGAGGAAAGACAAGCCTAAGCAAAGGCCTCCAAGGGCAAAATCTGCACCAGAAGTTCAGGGAACAGTGAGTGGTTTGCTGTGTTTGGCATACAGATTGTGTACAGGCTGGTGGTGGGCAATGAAACTGGTAAACTGGGGACCAAGTGTTGAAGGAACATGAAAGCAACAACGGTAACTTCTATTTCCAGATGTGGTATGGGAGCTCTTAACGGCCATCACCTTTGGCCTCACAATACCCTGTAACAGCAGTTGTGCAAGTGTGGCCCTGAGGGCACGCAGCAGTATCATGTGCTAAGTTGTGAGAAATCCAGATTCTTTAGTCTATCACAGGCCTTCAGAATCAGCAGCCCTGGAGATGAGTCTCAGCACTCTGTTCTAAGAAGCTCTCTGAGGGATACAAATACACACTGAAGTATGAGAACCACTGCCAAATATGTTAGAAATATATTCATACCTCATAGCTATAGATACTAAAACAGGTACAGTAACTTGCTTAATGGCATGCACCTAATTATTTGTCAAGCAGTTTGTCTAGCCCAAAGTCCTTGACTTTCTTCCAACATCATGCTGCCTCGCTCCTGGTAGGGGATAATTTCTAGAAGACACTGGTAAGATGTACCACACTTTCAATGGGGGGAACATTTAGCTCTATTTGTAGTTTTGTAAATAGTATCCTGAAAACATAAGGGATAGGTGAGAGGAGAATTCTCAAGCAAGGAAATAGATTAGAAGGCTGTTGGCATAGATCAGGCAAAAGTGTTGAGTACCAAATGATTTCCTTTTCATATCTGAAAAAGAAAAAACTGAGGCACAACATGTTTTTGTTACTACTTTTACTCTTAAATCACTAAAGGATGGTGTCTCCTGAGACAAATCAGAAATGTTCATTCTGACTTATGTTCCATGTATCTCCAGAATTAAAACCTATGAAAACATTAGTAGGGTACACATAGATTAGAGTTTCTGAGAACAAGAAGGAAAAAAAAATCTCTGACCTCAAGAAGGAACAGATACATGAATATATCTTGCATCTAATCTTAGGATCTGAAGCATTCCCCTGCCCACAGTCACCTTGTTATTGTTGTTAGGAGCCATTGAGTGGTGTCTAACTCAGAGTGACCCTCATAGAGTTTTCAATGGCTGATTCTTTTGGGATTGTCTCAGGAGCAGAGTGCGACATCCTTCTCCCATTTTTGCAGTGCTGGGTATTAAACTCAGGACATCAGAGACTGCAGAGAGGTGCTCTACCAACTGAGCTAAATTCCAGCCCACAGTCACCTTGAGCAACCTTTAAATGCTACTCTCTGCTCCTGAGTCTGGAGCCTGATTTTTTTTAATAATCTGTCTCCTGATCTAGACCTAGAGAGCACAGGGCTTTATTAGTTCCCAGATCATGACCCACTATAACTGGTCTTCACAAAGCCCGTCTTTTATTTATGTATTAATTCTCCTTTATCACCATTTCCTAATCTTATTTCCCCTTAGCTTCATTACTAATCATTCTAATGTATTCAATAGCATCCTTCTGTTTGTTTGTGTTCTTGTAAGATACAGAGAACTATTTTGCTTGCATATTTTTCAGTTTTGTTGAGGTGTAGTTGAAAGCAAAATTTCATATATTTACAGTGTGCATGATATTTGATATATGTTGTTGTTGTTGTTGTTGTTGTTGTTAGGTGCCGTCGAGTCCTACTCATAGCGACCCTCATAGGGTTTTCAATGGCTGACTGTTTCGGGATTGCCTTGGGAATGGGTTGCCACGTCCTTCTCCCATTTTGCGGTGCTGGGAATCGAACTCAGGGCCTCACAGACTGCAGAGCAGTGCTCTACCAACTGAGCTAAATCCCAGCCCTTGATATATGTATACATCATGAAATAATCACTATAATCAAACCGATGAATATATCCATCACTTCACATAATTACTTATATGCACATGTTTTAACTTCTGTAAATGGTATTGCATTATATGTGGGATGCTATTTTTGTCCCTTTTATGGAGCACTAGTCAGATCTATCTGGTTCATTATTTACCATTGCGTAGTATTCTGCGGTGACTTACTCATGCTGCCATCATAACTATCCACTCCCCTAATGATAATACACAGGTCATCTCCAATATCCGCCACCTCGTGACTGTCAACATTGCATACATCCTTGTTGCAGTCCTTTGTTGACGCATAAGAATATTCCTTTTAGCTACAAGTCCAGAAATTCAATTACTCAGCCATGGAGTATGTGTTTAATTTGTCCAAGTACTACCAGATTGCCTCACAGAATAGCTGCTACAGTCTCCACTCCCAAAAACAGTACATGAGGACTCATAGACCCCATATCCCCATCAATACCTGGAACTTTCCACTTTCCTGAGTCTACCTGTCCATTAGATGATCTCATCATTGTTTTGCTTTGTATCATTTCAGATAACTAAAGCATTTGAGCATCTCTTCAAACATTTTCTAGCTTTTTGGTTTCATTTTCTCTTCTCTACTGACTACCCAGGAAAATTGGTCCATTGCTCTCAGTATTCTATTTCCAGCCCTAGCCCTTTCCTGAAAACTATACTCATATGTCAAATCTCCTCTTTCACTTCTTACGTTGTTGTTGTTAGGTGCCGTCGAGTCAGTGTCCGACTCATAGTGACCCTCATAGGGTTGTCAATGGCAGACTGTTTCAGGATTGCCTTGGGAGTGGATTGCCAGGTCCTTCTCCCATTTTTGCGGTGCTGGGAATTGAACTCGGGACCTCAGAGACTGCAGCGCAGCGCTCTACCAACTGAGCTAAATCCCAGCCCGCTCACTTCTTATACAGCATATCAATTATAATAAATCTGATTTATACCTTTCGGTGCTCTAGCCAGTCTATTGGCCAAATGTTATATGACTTAGCTTTCTGGTACCAGTCAATGGGATCATCATCCACTCAGTTGCCCAGGTCAGAAATCTTAGAATAATCTTTGGTTACTCTTGGTTTTCCACCTACCTTCAACACACATGCAACCCATCAGTAAGTCTAATAGCTCTATTACAAAAATATATCTTTAATCCTTACACTTTACTTCCCCTCTCCTCTATCCCCATACCCACCTCTAGAATTTATCATGCCATTGCTTGTATTAAGTTTATGCATTTTACAATATGTAATTATTTAATCTGATCATTTATCTATGACTTGCCTATATCCCCCCTCAGATTGTTAGCTGCAAGAAGACAACAACCATGTCTGTCTCAGTTACTACTATGTCCCCAGACTCAACACAGGTATTCATTAAATATTTGCTGAATAAAAAATGCCTTTCTTTTTGACTTAGGTCTTTGGAAATATGAGCAAACACCAATAAACAGGGGTAGGGTCCCTGACCACTTGCACTAAAATTTGAAGATGTATACCACATGTAAGAATTTCTCAATTAAATGTCTGAAGACATATATCATTATTAAAGTCTTAAGATCTACATAATTGCTAAACTCTATGTTGTTAGGTGCCATCAAGTCAGGTCCAACCCTATGCATAACCCTATGCATAGAAACCCTATGCATAACAGAAACAAACATTCCCTGACACTGTGCCATGCCTGGAACTATGTCAGTGCTTCTCATAGTTTTCAATAGCTGATTATTTCAGGATTGCTTCAGGAGTGGGCTTCCAGGTCCTTCTCCCATTTTTGCCGTGCTAGATATTGAACCCAGACCTCAGAGAGTGTAGAGCAGCACTCTAGCAACTGAGCTAAACCCCAGCCCCTTAGAAAGGGAAATTATTCCTTAATAATTACTGTAGCCCTGTGTTGCCTTATATAATATCTAGCACATAAAAGATAAGTAACACATAAGTAACACTGAAATTGATACAAATATACAATATTTTGAGTATGTAGAAAGTGGTTTCTGTGTAGGTACATGGCTTTGCACATATATTGAACTTCCTGTTTACTTGGTGGGATTATTGTCTACATCACTATGAATGTTCATTTACAATATGATGATAATGCTCTAATTATGAAAGTTTCTGGGAGACTATGTCCATGAAGATACCTGGCTTCTGGAATTAGAGAAAAATGGCCCCAAACTGGACAATAGTGGTATCTATATAGATTATGGGTTTGGGTGGCCATTGAGCTCACTTCTTTTTAGGCAGATCTGCCTGTTTTGCAGGATTGGACCCAGAAAACTGCATTGTATGAATTACCTTTGATGACTGAACCACATTTTGAGAAAATCCACATTAGAGAGATTGAACCAAACAATAGTTTAGACAAAGCATGAAGATATTCTTTGTAATAGATAGGTATGGCTTTAACAATGAACAGAGATTTGGTTTCAGACAAAGAGAAAAGAATAGAGAATGGCCCAGGGACAAAGGTGACTTTCCTGAAACCAAGAACCATAGAATCTTCCAGATCCAGGTGCAAAAGGAGTGACTACAAAGTCAGTGAAGTTTGTGCAGCTTGGGTGCTTATGCCTTTGAGGCTCTCCTCTTAGAAATCTTGCCAGAAGCTTTCCCTTCCAAAAGCAATTAATCTGTTCATTAATTTGAAAAGTACCTGATACATTTTTTGTACTAAGTAGGCACTCCACCAGTGCTTTGAATTATTAAATTGAGCATAGGGCTTTATTAAAGAAGCAGAGGCCCTTATATTTTAACCATTTCCCTTGAGAACATGGTAATCCACTCAGAGAGATAAAATGTGCATAAATAAACGTCAAGAATATTTTCAAAATGATAGATAATGAGTCTTGGTAATGGGAGGCAAACCAACATCTGAAGTTTCAAAGAGGCAGAAATTAAGCTATCAAACAAGAATCAGGGTGGGAAATATTTCTTAGAAAATACAGCCAATCCTTTCTCTCTCTCTCTCTCTCTCTGCCTGTACTGAAAACTATGTTAAAATCTTTTCCTTAATAAATTCCAACTTTGCTTCTTCACTTCAAAAAAAGAAAAGAAAATATAAATCGTGAACTAGGTTTCAACAGAAGTGATGGAAACCATAATCTTATCCAACAAGAATGTACTATTATGTATGAAATTTAAAAGATATAATGAGATATAATTGAAGAAAAGGAGGAAAGAAAGAGAAAAACAAAGGTAAGACATTTGCCCAGGATGTAGCTTTCATTCCCTTTGATGTTCTGGGCTGGACACAGATTTGGGTTGGAGTACAATAGAGAATATTGTGCATTCACTTTAAACTACCTTAATTCCTATTCTGATGTCCTATGCTCCTGGAATGATAAGCTATCCAAACTCAGTCATTCTTTGGGACTCCATCACCAAGATTGTATGCAAAGCCCAAGGATTTAGATAACACCAAAGCATTAAGGAAACTCAAGGTGATGACACTGGTTGTTTCTAGAACAAATATTGTACCAGGACTAAAGAACCTTTCAGAGCTATGACTCTCTTACTTGGGGCCCTGACTCATCAGCAAGGAAACTTTCATACATGCTCCTAGTATCCATACAGTCCCCTCTGAGATCTCCCATCTTCCCATCCTTCCTCCATGGCAGTCTAGGCCACAAGCTTGACTCCTAACCTGTGAAACCCCTGAGACAAGGAATGACCAAGCCAGACAAGCTACTCAAAATTGGAGTGGTATGAGGAAATATCTAGAACAAGACAAATTTACACACACACACACACACACACACACACACACACACACACACACAGAGTCTTGCTTCTTACATAATTAGAACAATAAAATTCCCAGTTGTAGAATTCAGCTGGGCCCTCCAAAGCTTGGTCAGGAGGTCTTTAAAGTCTTCAAAAGACAAAATGTATTTATAAAATAAAATGTTGACTGCATTCATTCACTCTTATTTTGTATTTATATGGTGACTTTTGTACTTGATATTCAAATGTGCTTCATTATACTTTATGACTACAATTTACATTCTGAAATAATATTTGAACTGAGGCACTTGGGAGTGATTTATAGTGTTTTCAACCACTCCTATGCTTTAGAAGTAAGGCAATACAGATATATGGAATCACAAAACACTAACTGCAGGAACATCTGTATCTTCAGGTCACCTAATAAGATGCTGACTCAAGAGTAGGATTCTCCAGGCTATGCTCTTAATTGGTGGTATTACCTTAAACTAAGGACTTAACCTCTTTGTGCCTCAGTTTTCCACATCTGTAATAAGGGTATGATAACAGTACAATGTTGGAGTTGTAGTGAAGATTAAGAGAATGATAATATGCAAAATACTTAAAATAGTATCTGGTAAATAGTGTTAACTGTTATTATTTTTACGTTTTACTCTAGACAGACAAAAAAGAATGTATCACCTAATACTAGGCAGTGGTAAGCATTATGAAAAACAATAAAGCCTGCAGCGGATTGAAAATTATAGGGGCAGGAAAGACCTCTCAAGAAGTATTTATAGTCCTAAATATTTACTAGTCCTGGAAAAGCTGAATTAAACTGAACAAAGTTCACTACTCTCCTGGATAGACTGTGAGAGCAATTTAGGCAAAGAACATGTCAGGCAGAGTAGCAAGTACAAAGGCCCTGGATTTGGAAAGATGTTTGGCATGTGACGTGAGCCATAAAAGATCAGTGTGATAAAGCAATATGAGAAGTACATAGAGTGGATAAAAGTTAGGTATAAGCGTAAGAATGTTCCAGATAATAGAGGGTTTACTTGAGCCAGAACTGTCTCCAACCTCCCTGACAAAGAAAGCAAACACCTAGGGTCCATGTTAAATATACAAATTGTCAGGGCTTTCTCTCTAGAAATTCAGATCTGATAGTATTATCCCTTACTGCATGACACATACAATTTTAGGTAGTGCAGCTATTTCAATTAAATAAAAACAGACAAAAATTGGCCTTAATGGGGCTTATATCATGACAAAGAAAGACAGAAAATGAATATCTTTAAAAATGATGTAGTACCTCAGATATTACTAAATGCTAAGGACCAAAGAAAACATAACCTTATAGTAGAATTGACAGTGCTGAGAATGCAGATAAATTGTACTTTTTGTACAGAATTATCAAGCCTGGCCTGGAGGTATAAATTTAGGGTTTGTCAGCATGGACATGGTGTTGAAACTGATGAGACTGGATGAGATTACCAAAGGAATGAACATGGATAGTGAAGTCCAAGTACTATCATTGAGCAACTTCAGTATTTAGAGACCAGAGCGGTGAGGAGGAGTGAGCAAAGGAGATTGAAGGGGAGAAGCCAGCGAAGTAGGAGGGAAACCAAGATCTGAAGTACCCTGATTGTTAAGTGAAGAAAGTATTTCCAAGAGAAGAGAATTGTCAATTGTGTCAACAAGCTGTTGCCAGGTTGAGCAGGATGACAAGTAAGAAATGACCATTAGATTTAGCACAAACAACTCATCAAGTTAACAGGAGGGAAGATACGTGGGTAGTATAATGACAGGAGTCTGAGGAAACTTTGTTCCGATTGCTTCAATCTTCTCAGGGAATAATAGGAAGCTTGTTTATCAACTGAAATTGAAGATGAAGAGGAGGAGGTGGAAGCTTGGGGAGTAGAAATAAGTATAAAATAGTCATCTTGGAAAGGACCTGGAAAATATTGTATGACTGCTAAGCAGCATTAAGGATCCACTTGAAGTTCATGGTGAGGAATTTAAAGTGAGATCAGCAACCACAGTTGTGGGTTTTCCCTAGCCATGCACAGCTGCACAAGTGCAATGCAAAGTAGGCAGAGAGATGAGTTTAACTGAGATTGTGGTTTTGCTAAGCAAAGTGAGAGGGGATCAAGGGAGCTGAGAACATACAAAGAAAGCAATTATAGGGCTTGTCCATGGAATTAACGAGGGAAGAAGGAAAATCAAGTGGGCAAGAGATAGTGAAAAGTTTGTAGAATCAATGGATTGTAGCATCTGCTGAAGTTCAAGGGATGTTAGGAGATTGGGCATTAGAGGTAGTGAGGAGATGTGAAACTGAAGTTATAGGGACTGCACTTATTGGTAATGACAAGAGCAGTAAGAATATGAGAATAAATGGCTGAGGAGATGGAGAACAAAGTCACTGCAGGAGAGGAAGGAGTCAAGGAACAGAGAGGCCACAGCATTAAAAGGATCATCTACATCAGTATTGCGGTCTCCAATTATCAATATAGGAAAAGTATTAGAAAGACTGACACTGAGCCAGGAACTAAAGTGACCACAATAGTGGAAGTAACCTATGGACTGGTAGAAGAGAACAAGGCACAGTGGAGATCCTGACTTCTGGCATGAGATTGAACACTTCTAAGAAAACCTCTGGGTGACTCATCTCTTTAAAGTGGTTTTTGAAATGCAGCCTGGGCCTTGTTAAGGTCTTGGGAAATTATCCTGAGTGTGATTGGAAGACATAGGAGGCACTAAAGCATTGACGTGATACAAAGCCCTGATTGGCATCTAAGTTTGTTCCAGCAATTGTATTTTTCCCTCTAATTTATAATCTACAGACTGGACCCTCACCAATGAGCTGTTTGGTCTCTCCTTACTCAGATACACTCCCAAACATGGGTCTCTGGATCAAATTCATTCCCTTTTGTTGACATGAATCAGCCACCTGATTTTGCTTGTCCTTTGTGTCTCATGACTACAGCCATAGCACCTTGGCAACCAATCTCACCTGATCTTGGAAAGTAAGCAGGGTCGGCTAGGTTCATCCTTGGATGAGAGACCACCTGAGAATAATATGTGTTGCAGACTAGGGAGAAGAACCTGGCAGCCCACTCCTGAAACAATTTGCCATCGAAAACCCTACATAGGGTTGTTATGAGTCAGATTCAACCGTATGGCATCTAACAACAACATTTTGGTTTTATAGCCCATTGTAACTGGAGCCCTGAAAGAAATTGTACCCCTAATGATTCTTCTATGTGTTCCACCTCCTCTTCTGCCCAAGTGAGTTACCTGAACTCAAGGTCCCAAGTAGGGGGCTCTGTTGTGATGCAAATTGATATCTGTGCTGCTCTGTGTATTATGTTAGATTTAAAAGTGGCCTGTTGTTGTTAGGTGCTTTCAAGTCAGTACCCAACTCGTAGCAAACTTAGGTACAACAGGTGAAATGGTATTGTTAGTGCTTCTCTACTATTCATAGGGTTTTCAATGAGTGAGTTTCTTGGGAGTGGATTGCTGGGTCCTTCTCCCAAGCCTACAGCCCCTGGTGTTCCCAGGTGGTCTCCCATCCAAATACTAACCAGGCCTGACCCTGCTTAGCTTCCAAGATCAGATGGGATCAGATGCCACAGTGGTTTGGCTGTAGGCAAAACATGGCCTAGGTCAAGCATAATCAGAAATGAAGAACACATAGTTCGGTGTTTGTTAAAAAAGCTAGGGAAATTTTCACTGTAGAATGTAGGACCATTAAATTGGTGGGAAACCAAGTCACTACTCTATAGAAACTAGTTATCATGAAATAAATAGAAATGCAGCAAACTTCATTTTCGTTGGTGGATAATTGTAGAAGTCATTAATGTGGTCATACATTCATTCATTCATAAAGTAATTATTAACTACCTTCTATGTATAGCCACTGTTACAGGGTTAGAGATAAAGCAAAGAAGAATCCTGACCCCATGAGATTCACAATCTAGTGAGAGAAACTAAAAATAAATAAGGAAACACTTATATAAGATGATTTTGGAAAGTGATATATACCTTAAAATTATGAAACAGAAATCTTGAGAGTATATTTGGTGTTAAGCATTTTTCTGTTTATCTTAGCCTACAAAATCCTTACAACAATTATATATTTGATATTATTTTATTGCTTTTTACACATGAACAACTGAAGCCCAGTCATATTAAATACTTTGTGGACTTAGACAAATTACTTCACTTTTTGTGCTTCTGATTCTTCACCTGTAAAATGGAAAAAACATAATAGCAACAATGGCATAGGCTTATTTTTACAATTAAGGCAATTCATGTATGTAAAAGGCTCAGAGCCATCGTCCACAATTAGTAAGTGGCAATTATTACTCCCATTTTACTGAAGTGGACACCAAGGCTTGGAAAGATTAAATATGTTGCTCAAGTTCACACATAGAATAAGTGAAAAATAGTGACTGCTCAAAGAATATTTTTACCTAAAGGGCAAGATTGGGGTTCCCATGCAGCTTCCATGCCTTCCAAAGCCCATGTCCTCTGTAGCACTATATCTCTGGGCACAGGCAAGCAGGAGTTAACCACGGGCTAAAAATACATTTTATTTCAGCTCTATTCTCTATGCCTAGAGATACTCAGCAAATTGTATTGCAGAATTAGGACATGTGCAGTGTTAAAGTGTGGCACAAAATCACAAGGAAACAACTAGATGAGGGAAGGGCATTCAGTAACATGAGAAAAAAGTGAGAAATAAGCAATATGTCCCTGTTTTTCTCATCACCAGATTACTTCAATACCTCATGGTATTTCTTCAGATTTTATATTCTAAAGAGGAAAATAATAACATATATCCAAGTAGTGTATGGAAAACTTAAATCAGACATGAAGAACCTATTTAACAGTCTGAACTCCAGAAAAAAAATAGACTTTTAAATCTTGAATTTTCCTTGTTGTTGTTGTTGTTAGGTGCCATCGAGTCAGTATCTGACTCATAGCGACCCTCATAGGGTTTTCAATGGCTGACTGTTTCGGGATTCCTTGGGAGTGGATTGCCAGGCCCTTCTCCCATTTTTGTGGTGCTGGGAATTGAACTCGGGACCTCAGAGACTGCAGTGCAGCACTCTACCAACTGAGCTAAATCCCAGCCCTGAATTGTCCTAGTTCTGTAAAATCAAGGAATCCATTAGATAAGATTGGAATAAATATTAATCAATTTAAACTTTAAGACACCTCAAAGTAAGCTCTTAAATGTTGGCTACTATCTTCTACATTTGTCTTGACATTGGTACATATAACACAATAATAGTGCGTGAGTGCCCCCCAGCATTGTTATGTCCTGAAGCACAAAAGACAGGAGAGTGAATTCCATCCCTAAATTTTAGCCTGTCATATCCTACATCTCTCTGTAATTGTTTTCAGTGTACAACTTAATGGGTCTCACTATGACATTTCCATACATTCACATCACTACACATTGCCCATGTGCACCTCCCTCATTACCCTTGCATGACTCTTTGTCCTTGTTGTTCCTCTTCCTCCTCCTGATCAATCCTCCCCCTTCTGTTTACTTGTCTTGTTTGTGCATATATGTATATATCTCCACATCCTGCTTTTGAGAGCAAAGCATGTAACACTTCCTGTCCTTTTCTCCTTTACTCAATAAAATTCTTGCAAACAACTGAATATAGCAACACATAAAAAGGATCATATACCATGATCAAGTGGGCTTCATTCTGCACATGCCGGGTTGGTTCAACATATACAAATCAATTAGTGCAATTTAACATATCAAGCGACTGGCAGACAGGAATCACATGATCATCTCAATTAATGCTGAAAAAGCTTTTGCTAAAGTTCCACACCCCTTCTTGATAAAAATCCTGAAGAAACTCAGTATAGAAGGAATATATCTCAAGACCATAAAGGCCATATATGACAAGCCTATAGCCAACATCATATTAAATGGGGAAAAATTGAAAACATTCTCTCAAAGGTCAGGAACAAGTCAAGGATGTCCACTCTTTCCTCTTTTATTCAATATTGTGATTGAAGTCCTAGCCAAAACAATCAGACAAGAGAAAAAAAGGAGTACAAATAGTGAAAGAAGAGTTAAAATTATCCCTATTTACAGATGGCATGATCCTATACTTAAAAGATCTTTAAAATTCAACTAGAAAACTCTTAGAGCTAATTATTCCTTTAGTAAAGTAGCAGGATACAAAATTAACACTTGGAGCCGGGCGCAGTGGCACATGCCTGTAATCCCAGCAGCTTGGGAGGCAGAGGCAGGAGGATCGCAAGTTCGAGACCAGAGGCAGTCTGCATAACTTAGTGAGACCCTGTCTCAAAAACTTAAAAAAAATAGGCTGGGGGTGCAGCTCAGTGGTCCAGTACTTGCAGAGCAAGCAGGTGCGAGGCCCTGGGTTCAACCCCCAGTACAAAAACCAAAACCAAAACCAAACCAAAACAACAACAACAACAAAACAAATTAACACTCAAAAATCAGAAGCATACCTTTATAATAAAAATCTGGAAGAGAAAGAAATAAAAACGACAATATCATTTACAATAGTCCACCAAAAATTAAATATTTAGGAATCAATATAACCAAAGACTCTTTTTTTTATTGGACATGTTTAATGTACACCTTAATGTGATTCATTCTGACATGCTTTTCATTGTGGCATTTACATATATGCATTTTGATGTATATTATTCATATAGGTTCCCAAAGACTCTTAAGACCTCTACTGTGCAAACTTCAAAACACTAAAGAAAGAAATCATAGAAGATACTAGAAAATGGAAAGACCTCTCTTGCTTATGGATTGGAATAATTAATATTATGAAAATGGATATAATGCCAAAAGCAATCTACATATTCAATGCAATACCCACTGAAATTACAATGATACATTTCACAGAAATAGAAAAACAATCCTAAAATTCATATAGAAACACAAAAGATTGTGTATAGCCCAAATAATCCTAAATAGCAAAGACAGTACAGGAAGCACCACAACACCTGGCTTCAAACTATAATACAGGGCCATACTGGTAAGAACATCTTGGTACTGGCACAAAATCAGATATGAAGATCAATGGAACAGAATAGAAGACCCAGATATACACTCACACAACTACGGTCACCTGATCTTTGACAAAACAGCAAAAGGTCAACATTGGAAAAAAGGAATCCTCTTCAACAAATCATGCTGGGAAAACTGGATATCCATATGTGATGTTGTTGTTGTTACATGCCCTTGAGTTAGTATTAGACTCATAGTGACCCTATATACAACAGGGGAAACACTATTGTCAGTGCTTCTCTGCTGTTCATAGATTTCCAATGGCATATTGATTTTTGGGAGTGGGTTGCTGTCTTCATCTCCCAAGCCTACAGCACCTGGTGCTCCCAGGCGGTCTCCCATCCAAGTATTAACCAGGCCTGACCCTCCTTAGCTTGTGAGATCTGACGGGATCTGATGCCACAGGGTTATGGCTGCAGGCATCCATATGTAGAGGAATGAAAGTAAACCTGTGCCTCTCAATTTGTATCAGAGTCACATCAAAATGAATCAGAGACCTCAATACTAAACTGGAAACCCTGAAACTAATAGAAGAAAAGATAGGGAACACACTTCAATGCATAGGCAAAGGAAAGTACCTCCTTAACAAGACTCTAACTGCCTGGAAAACTGCACCAAAAATCTACAAATGAGATTACATAAAACTAAAAAGCATCTATACAGCAAAGGTAACAATAGAGTACAGGAAGATCCCACAAAAAGGGAAAAAATTTGCATCCTATATATCTAATAGATGACTAATTTCTAGAATATATAAAGAACTCAAGAAATTAAACACCAAAATAACAAATAATCCAATAAACAAGTGGGCAACACAACTGAACAAGCACTTCTCAAAAGAAGAAATACGAATGGCCAGTAAACACATGAAAAAATATACCAAATCCATAGCAATTAGGGAAATGCAAATGAAAACTACACTGATATTCCATCTTACTCCAGTAAAAATGATCAAAATTAACAAAACAACTAATAGCAAGGGCTGGCAAGGATGTGGACAAAAAGGAACCCTCTTACACTGCTGGTGGGACTATAAATTTGTTCAGCCACTATGGAAATCAATATGGAGGTACCTTAGAAAACTAAAAATAGAAATACCAT